>CM032662.1:53318404-53546281 GCA_019095985.1 Streblospio benedicti
TTTTGGGATTTAAAAAAATCTTTTTTAAAATTTTAAAAAGCTTTCCAAAAAATGGGGCATTTCTGCTCCCGTTATAAAAAAAGCGTTGAATCTTGTGCACCCCCAAAAACTGGGGGTTTTTTAAAAAAGCTTTTTTTCAACCCAATTTAAAAACCATGTATTGGGGTCTTAAACTTTCTTAAACTGTGTAGTTTAAAGAAAAAAAAACGGTTTATCTAATAAAAAGGCCTGTGATGATCCACGCCAAAAAAATAAAATTTTAAGTTAAATTCAAAAACTGAAATGAAACTTTAAATACGTGGGACTGAACTACACTTTGAAAAAATCGCGGTGGATCACCTACCAAAATACAGAATAAACATTTCTCTTTTACCGCCCAGAACCACGTATAGTCGTCGAACCCTTGTATAAGTCGAGGACCCTTTTGGCTTCAAAATTGGGAATTTTAAGAAAAATGAAGAAAAATCTGAACATATTTTTTCAACCTCGCCGCATGTAAACAACACCGTGCTTGATAAATCGGGAGCCGCAAAAATTTTGTTTGCCATAACGCTTGGTAGAATAATTAATATCTTGCTTATTTTTCATCAGATTTTAAAAGTTTAATACATGTGATTTAACGAGAAAAGTGTCTAGATACGTAAAATAATATTTATTTTTCGATCAAAACACTCCATTATCGCTCTACGCCACTCAAACATGTTTCAAGCGATTTTTTACGAGGTTGACATTACTTCTGATGACCAATCAGTTGTCACACGTGGAATGGGCATAAAACAAGCTTTTTAAATGACACCAAGAACATCTTTCTAGCTGTAATATTAAGCAAATAATCACCTACTGAACTCATATTTGATTATTAGTCATAGATTCAGAATCGATAACACGTGCGGTAAATTCCGCACCCAACATTTCATGCTCTTACTAGTCTATCCTGGCCAATATTTTTTCAAATCTTGTTTGGTTTTCCCAAACAAAGGTGAAATCCCATTTAAAACAATCAAACTTTAACGCAGAACCCCTTGTGGTGTGGGCTTGCATGGTGACTGGTCACTGAATTGTCACTAGTAGTGATTGGATGGTCTTAACCACAGACACGATGATGTAACCTAAATGCCTGACCTCGCCGACAGATAGGGGTATAATCAACTCCACAGGTGGCGGTGAATAAGCCCACAGTTAAACTCAAACAATCTCTGATTTAAACTACCTCTTTATTTCAAAAGATAATATTGGTTTACTGTTTCCAAAGGTCCTTAACTAGTCTTAGGCTAATTGTCTGCCAACGGCCCCTTTATCCCTCTGACCGGCAAGTGTGCCGAAAAGATTGCAGGTGGTTTGTGCGCAGTTACAAATAATATTATTGTTTGATATTATTTGCAGTTATCTTCAAATATATTCTTTACAGAAGATGATATATGCATTTGCATTTGATGATAGTTTATTTCTAACGTGTTGTGCAATATACTATCAATTAAGACAGCCATAGAACGCCGGTAGTAAAAGTGGTACGCATATGAAAGGGTTGCTATGATTGGAAGTTGGTTGCAAATGCCAACAAACCAGAGACCTTTTTACGGAAGGCCAGCCCGAAGTTTACAAAATTTCTGCATGTCTCAAATTTTTTGCTACGACGTTAATGTTTTTAAATAATTACGCATTGATACAAAAGATCATTTTAGTTGAAAACTATATGGAATTATTGGTGACAGTATTACCGAAGTCAAGGTATTTTTTTTAAAACTCAATGATCCCTTTAGGTTGCTAAAAACATCTTCATGTGCAAAAGTATCATGTTTTCATTAAAAAAAACACACGGACACGCACAAAACGGACAAGCTACGACCAGTACAATACTGATGGCCTGTCCGTATACATAAGCATCAATTAATCTGTGCTGGTACGCTGGAAATATCTGTATTAAGATAAGGCATTCGCAGTAACAGCGCATATTCAATACCTGATTACATTCGAATAGAACCACTATTTGATAAGATATTTTGACACTCCGTGATCTTTAGATCTACAATTTCTTCATCTCATTACTAATGTTGACAACTCAATTTTTATGCTTATATTATTCATATATAAGCTGATCGACAGTATAATGAGGTATTCAGTACCATGGATAATATAATTATGGTTTAGTCAACACAACTTTCAAATTCTTTTAGTACATATATACTTTTAATTCAATGAAATTAGATCAAATTTACCATAATTTCAGCTGAAAGTAAGTGAGTATTATATGATTACCCGCCCACTTCCGGTTAATATTAGTTTTAACAGTGCAATATTTTATGGATTTTTATTTTATAAATGATAGAACCAACATCTTTTTTTTATTCACATTTTAATTAAATATTTATCTTTGTAAATAGGTTATAGATAGTTTTCATGCATGGGTGTACCTCAAATAATAATTTCATCATAATTATTTGACCAATACAAAAACACTGACCAAAACATTTGTATATTCCCAATAATATCAACATTACAATTATTGTAGATCTCACCAACAAACAAGCATGGATCTCACAGAAAAAATCAGGAGTCGAATAACTTTGGAAGAACATGGAATCTCAAATGTATTACACGTTATTATGATTCAAAACTTCAATTGATAACAAATTCATATTAATTTGTCCTACTTTATTACATTTTTTATTTCTGTCCTTCAAGTATTATGAAGTTTTAAAGCCCAAACTACAACATTCCTTATTTTTATCACCTATTATCGTTCTGAATCTGAGTGAATACTCCGCAGCCATCAGTTTTGATGATTATAGCAGAGGGAGGCCACGTGATGTTGGACATGGACCTCCAGAGGCAGGCTAGGCAGCCAACTGAGCCTCGGGGAAGTGGAGGGATCACACTAGCTACAGTTTTCAAACTAGGTGAGTTCTTTTACGTGCAGAGGGGTGGCTTTCCTCTACACGGGACACGCCTTTTAATGAGGCTTCCGAACCTCGGGCTTGGTGTCGCCACTGTCTTGTATGATATACTGGACAACAGTGACACGCTGTGTGGAAATCGGCAGTACATTGGCAGACGCACAACGTAACTCTTTGGCGCCACGAAGTCTGACGAGGCCGGGACGGGAACTTACGACGCAATAAACTCCTGTTTGTCGGTCGTTCGCGCTAACCACTGTACTAACGAGGACCACGTTATAGTTCTAGAGGGTAATTGGCAGTCCTCCATATGGAGTATTGCGCCAATGGGTGCTCTGGCTAATCAGCCAGGCGCGCTAGCTGACTCCTAAAGGTGGTGATGGAGTCAGCCTCTGCCATACTGACAGGAAGACGGTTCCACTCTGGAATGGTGGTTAAAGTAAAGGAGTGGTGATATTCGGTGGTAGTGGGTTTGTGGCTGTGTGACACTAGTTCGCGTATCGGCCTTATCGAGTCCGAGCTCTTCACAGGTTATGCCGACAAGTCCATGGACGACCTTGTACATCAGCAGGAGCTTCTGGTTATCGCGTCGTTTCTCTAGTAGGTCCAGTCCTAGGTGGGTCAGCATGGCTGACACTTGACCGGTGCCTGTAGTCACCGCGGATCCAGCATGCTGCTCTGCGCTGTCCCTTTTCCAGGGCATCTTTGTCCTTCTTCAGGTGGGGCCTCCAGATGGTGGATGCGTATTCCATCAGGGAACGCACTAGAGTCACGTAGGCTGTCCTCTTGAGGGCCTGCAGACAGCCCTTCAGGTTCCTGCATAAGAAGCCTAACTGTGCATTGGCTTTCTTGGCATTGGTGGAGATGTGTCCTGTCCAGCTAAGGTTCTCGGAGAGGATACTCCCAGGTAGTCACATGCATTCACTTTGTCCAGGATGGTGTTGTTCAACTGGTAGAAGTAGCTGGGGGGGTTGACTCCGCATGCAAGTGTCATGACGTTACACTTCTTTGCATTGAAGTTCATCCCCCACAGTTCGCTCCAGTGATGCAGTGCGCTGAGGTCTCTCTGTAGCTGTATCTGGTCTTCGATGGTGTGGATGGCACGGTATACCAGACAATCGTTGGCGAACATTCGGCACTTGGTTTCTGGGTCAAGAACAGATGGCAGGTCGTTGATGAACAGGAGAAAAAGCAAGGGGCCTAGTAGCGTGCCCTGAGGGACACCAGAGGTGACGTCGGCGGTGGTAGAGTGACAACCATCGACTACGACGCTCTGGGTACGGTGTCTAAGGAAGACATCAATCCACTTCAGGGTTGGACCTTGTATCCCATACAGTCGTAACTTGTTCAGCAGTCTCCCATGTCGTACTTTGTCAAAGGCCTTGCTGAAGTCCAAAACAACCATGTCGATCTGATGACCAGCGACTCTGATGGTGAGGAGAACATGTACCGTCATTAGCAGTTGGGTTTCGCAGGAGAAGGATTTCTGGAAGCCGTGTTGTAGCCGTGAGAGAATTCCGTGTCGGTCGAGGTGGGTCCTGATGTGAGTGCATAATGTATGCTCAAGCACCTTGCACGTTATACAGGTGAGGCTGACAGGGCGGTAATTCTCTGGTTGCCAGGTCGGACCCTTCTTGAAGACTGGCGTCACATATGCATTGCTCCAGTCAGACAGTAGTGTACCAGTCTCCAGTGACTGCAAGAAGATCGATGACAGTACTGGTGCCAGTTCTGTGGCTAGCTCTCTCAGGATGCGGCATGGTACTTGGTTAGGGCCAGCTGCCTTGCTGGGGTTAATCTCCTTCAGCTTCTCAACATCCTTGACATTAATAACCAGCTGGCTGAGTGGAGGGTAGGCAGGCCCAGGCAGCGGGGACTGTTCCCCTGGCTCGTCAGCGGTGAAAACGAGCTGAACTGGGGGTTGAGGATTTCAGCTTTCTTCTGACCTCCTGTACAGAGCTTGCCGTTCTCTTTGAGTGCTGCAACCCCTGACTGGTCGTTCTTGTGGCTGAATATGTACCTCCATAAGGGCTTTGCGTTCCCGTCGTCTAGACTGGTCTGTAAGATGCTGTTGATGTAGTTCCAGCGAGCCTTACATACAGCCTTGATGGTATTGCTCTTGAGTGCCTTGAACTGGGCCCAGTGCTGCTCTTTGTGTATTTTCTTCACTCAGTTGTAGAGTCGTTGCTTATTGTTTGTCATTCTTTTGATTGCAGGAGTTATCCACGGCACATTCCGTCTCGTGCTACTCATCTTCGTTGGAACATGCCGTCTGATCACTTTGTCGATGTGGTCGATGGAGGACATAATAGAAATGTAGCTTAAGTCGACAAGTGATTATATCCGGCCAGTGGGTCATACCATTTTAACTTTGTAGTCTCTTATTGCTGTTGATACTAATGACATATATTTTTGAGCTCTCCCGATGGTAACGCGCAGTGTCCGAGATTGACTTGTCCCTGTAGGCTTTTGTTTTGTATGGATACTCTGCAGCTATCAATTTCTGAAGATTATAGTAGAGGGAGGTCACGTGCTGTTGGCACATGGACCTTCAGAGGAAGGCTAGGTAGCCAACTGAGCCTCGGGGGTGTGAGGGATCACACTAGCTATTGTTGTCAAACTAGGTGAGTTCTTTCATGTGCAGAGGGGTGGCTTTCCTCTACACGATGCACGCTGTTGGTAACGAGTTTTCCAAACCTCACGCTTGATGTTGCCACCGTCTAGTAGTAACACTGTACTGTGTTGACACGCTCGGTGGAGATCAGCAACTCAGTAGCAGACATATGACGTAACGGTTTTGGCGACACGGAGTCTGCCATAGCCGGGGCGCGAACTTGCGACGCAGGCATATCACGTTTTCTGGTCATACGCTCTAAGCCTCTAACCACTGAACCACCGAGGACCACTCATTTCTTCGAGGATGGTGAAGACGACGTTGCACTTTGAGTAATATGGGGTAATGGTTAGGTACTGTTGGAACTTGTATAGCGGGAGGTAAGTGGGGCTACCTCAGGTAACCACATTTTTAAAGCCGAGCTTCGCAGAAGACTCGAGCTTTATAGCTGTCGTAGGCGTTTCATTGTGTTCCCTCTTCACCGCCACTACGTTTACTATAAGCATATCCATACGCGCTGAAATTAGTGCCCAATTTGAATTTATCAATGGAACGACAATCGCCGATGTTAATGAGCTTGGCAAACGCCGCAGCCGATCAAAATCAATACGCCAGTACATATGCACGCATGTGGCTCGTGTGTTTGTTCTTTTCTGTCTATCCGGCATGCATGCAACAACTCCGAGTTATATCGCATGTTGTAGTAATTTCACGCACATTTCATTCAAGAGAGACTTATAACAGCAAGCTCGGCTTTTCAGGAGTCTGACTCCTTTGATTTATAAGGCATGCACACCAGCTCCGGCCGAGGCTGAGTATACACGTGAGAAGCGAAATGTATGTCTCAAATGTGTGATGCACTTACATCACCTCAGTATCATATAATTTGCAAATTATCATTGGATAAGCAACTATACAAACGGGAGATTAACTGATCGCTTGACCTAGCACATTTCATAGAAAAGAAAAATGAACTAAATGATCCTTGGTTACTCTCGGGAGCACACATTTGATGTACTGTAGTAATGGAATGAAAATACAATTGTGAAACAGATTTTAAAATAAATCATCTATTTTAAAGGTTCATACAACTGACTTTCCTGGGAGTTATCCGGGTTTTGATGACTCGTGGGATCAAGTTAAATTTGAAAAGGTCAGGAAATATACTTTTATGTACAATGTCTCCATTATTTCAGAATTACTTCAGTGTTATTTAGGTAAAATAGGTGATTTTGTAAATAAGGAGTGATGTCTCGAGATCAGATGTGAAGTGGTAGAATATGTGTGACAAAAAGAGCTCTTATAGATTTAAGTCCCTCTTGCAGGATCATCCTCTCTGAATGTGTAGTCCTGGGTGTGTAGGAATTCACAGCTAAAAGCAAAGATTGTTTTAGCATTGCAAAGCACTTGAAAAGCTTTCATAAATCCGGTGAAAAATATAAAGTTCTATAAGGGCAGATACTGCATAAGCA
Source organism: Streblospio benedicti (assembly GCA_019095985.1). Taxonomy (NCBI): domain Eukaryota; kingdom Metazoa; phylum Annelida; class Polychaeta; order Spionida; family Spionidae; genus Streblospio; species Streblospio benedicti. The sequence continues at coordinate 53,325,385 of CM032662.1, forward strand.
GTCTTATATGAAAGCACTAACTTAAGCCAGCAAATATTTTGATTTTCATGAAATCTTGCACCAGTCCCAGACCGTCCTACTTACGACTATTCATGTAAAGAGACAAAATTAACCATGTTATTACTTCTTTTTATTGGCATGTCATTTATTTTATTATATTGTATCAAATCATCATGCAAACTTCTGCCCCTCCTACTCTGACCACGTGACATCACTGACACTTTTATTTAGAAAATGGCCCATACTTTTGGCTTTCAGCATAAAATCTTGAAATTATGATCAATGCCTCTATCGAGTTTATTGCTCTTTTCCACAAATTGTTTGTCTGAAACATCTCTGTGACAAAGAACGTCGGCGTCTGCATTTGATGTCATTGTATTTATTGGTTCACACAATTAAATGAATTGCCTTTATTGAAATAAATTGTATCTCTTCTTTGTTTTCCAGAATTTTAGAATCGACATAATTAAGTTAGATGATTTTGATATGGAGTTTGACATGGTTGGAATAGACTGCTCTATAGCTAATGCGTTTCGCAGAATCTTAATTGCTGAAGTAAGTCATTGGTTTTCAAGCTTACACTATCACTGATTATGACATAATTTCCTATGGTCTGCATAAAAGCATGCATTCATAATTGCTCTAATTTTGTAGGTTCCAACGATGGCAATTGACAAAATATTTTTGTACAATAATACTTCACTAATTCAAGATGAAGTACTTGCACACAGGTTAGGCTTGGTTCCAATCAAAGCTGATGCACGGATGTTTGAATATAAGACAGACGGTATGTTTTAACTATGTATTGAAATTAAGCGCTCATTTTTATATGGTAAGACCAATTAATAAGCAGTAAGCAAACGTATATGGGCTCACAAATGGCACTATGCCTCCATACAGCAGCATCAATGGAATTTTTTTATTTTGCTAAAGCTATTCATAAATTTGGTTTATAATAGTTCAAGATAAACAGGTAAGAGTGTATTATTTGTTACTACAATACTCTTCTTTTCAACAAGTATTTTTTATCATTTGCAACTTCATGAGAACTTTGATATACCTGTTAAATTTTTTATTAAATTTATTTTCATAGCTGCAGAAGAAGGTTCATCAGAGGATACTCTTGTATTTGAATTAAAAGTCAAGTGTGAGCATAATCGTGATGCAGCCAAAGATTGTACAGATTTGAATGAAAAATATAAAAATCATAAAGGTATTGGTGTTTTTTTAATTCTTTTTTTTTGTCACTGTTCAATACTCTTATGTTTACCAAATTTAAATTTCTTCTTACTTTTTATTTCAGTTCTAGCAAGTCACTTAAAATGGATCCCAATTGGAAATCAAGCAGAAATTGTAAGTTAAAACATGAATACTATTTTTGTGTGAACAGTTTTAAAATTATAAAATCATATTCAACTTAAACCCATACTCTACCGCCGATTTCATTGGATTGACAGGAAAATACACGCCCACGAATAAACTGATTTGACAGTTTTAGGTTCAAGACAATAACTTTTCTGGAGCCTCAGTAAATAGTCATTTCTTTACATAAATTTACATGTGTGTTCAGAATTGTATAGGCATTCTTATTTTTAGCAAATGGTAACAGAAGTATGATCTTATGTGTCTAGAATATTTTCCAAACGTCGCGCTGGTTACGATTTTAAAATGACTGTCGAATGATGGTAATTTAAAAGTTGTGATTTTGGCACTTCCAGTCATCGAACAATAATATGTTGCGCATCGATATCAAAAACCGCATGTATGGAACAAAAATGTATATAATAACACTTACAGTAGAGGGTATTCAATATGTAGCAGACTTCATAACTTTAATTTCATAAGTTCGATTTTTAAAACGTCTGAAAACTGACGCCGTGGACTTTCTCCGCATCGGCCTTGAATATCGAGTTATAAACGGTGCTGGTAGCCCTGTCCTTCGGTATATCGTTACAAAAACGGTTTATGTAATAACCGATGTGTGAATTTGTGTTCAATAACTCATTGTAACGATGATAATCAATTATTTGTAAAATACTACAAATGGCTTGTTCCTTACCACGCCATATGCAATTTCCCATGATTTCAAGTGATCTTGTTTCTCATGGTCGTACATGTACATACACAGGTGCCCGTGGTAGCCTTTATCACATGCCGCAATATTTGAAATGCTGATTATGCGCCTTTGCAATATAGACTAGTTGCACTAGCATTTATCAGCACACAAACTGCGTAGTTGTGGTAACAATAAAGATCTTGAGGCTGTTTCTTTGGGGCTATCTGCTGATGACGTCAATTAAAAAATATAAACCGCCTCAGTTCCATCACAGAAGGCCGGGGATTCCCTTCAAAATGGTATACGATACGTGGGGTCAATTTTCATAGAAATGTGAGTATTTGGCGATGTGATTTAGTCGCATAAAATGGTTTGCCAATGAGCAAAAAAATGTTCTTCCAAATGATAGTAAAATTATATCAATACTCTGCTTACTTGCCACACAATTTACATCTGTATGTAATGTTTATCCGCTCATGTTTGACATACAGGATTAATGCGTGAGTGTAGGCAATCCTTCTGTTTAAACAGTTGGTTGGAAAAGAGGGCGATTTTCCCGTGAAAAAGTCGGAGTTGACTCCGATCTTGTAGAATACATGTTAAATATACCATGACATATTCATGTTCAATGTCTTATGTTCCAGTATAAACCTTCTGATGTCGGACCAGTATATGGAGATATTCTCCTTGCTAAATTACAGCCTGGAAATGAAATTGATCTTAGGGTTCATGCGGTTAAAGGAATAGGAAAAGATCACATTAAATTTTCTCCAGTTGGTAAGTACACAAGTGCTGTTACTTGACATACATTCCAATTCGTACATAAGTAAATCAATATGATGTTAGTAATGTTCTTTTTTCTGACTTTTTTAATGAGTGCATAATTATGTTTCATAATGATAATTGATAAAAATTTGTGTCACAATGTATGCCTCTCTAGCACCTGCATCTTACCGACTTATGCCGGAAATAATTTTGAAAGAGGACATTGTCGGCGCCTTAGCTGAAAAACTTAAGAAATGTTTTGCTGAAGGTGTCATAGGAATTAAAGATAAAAAAGGTACACATATTTATAAACTTATGTTGGTTATCCTCTGGATAGCTTTATTTTTGCTGTATATGAATACGTATGCATCATGAAGTACACTATAGTTGCAATTTGAAAAGGATTTCTGATTGTCTAGGTCTATGATAAACGGAGGTCGCGGCTTGATAACTTAATACGCTACACGAGAATGGTGCTTTCAATGAAATGTGCAGTAGATAAAGGAGTGGTAAAATATTTGTTATTATTTTAGGGGTGAAGACAGCCTACGTTGCTAATCCTCGTCTTGACACGTGCAGTAGGGAGGTACTGCGGCATGATGACTTGAAGAACCTGGTGGAACTCAACAGGATCCGTGATCATTTTATATGTAAGGCTTATGCCAACCTGTTTTATGAATGATCGAGAGAGAAAGGTTTATAATACAGCAGTGTGGGAAACTTCTCCAAAATAGGTACTAGACATCAGGTCTGGCAAGTTGAAAAACTTGCAGGCCCTAGTGTCTTACCAGCCCTGGCAATGAGTGTCACTCAAATCTAGGGTGGGCCGGGGGCATTCCACCCCGCAAATTTTTGATGTATATTTTAAAAAAGTAGCCATTTGACGGACTTTGAGATTATATTTGATATTATGACAAAAGTATGTTAAAATACAAGGTCATAAATGTGCCAGACAGCCAGGCAGGTAAGTCTGAAGACCTGCAGGCCCAATAGTAAACTTGCCAGCCTCGGGCCACTGGGCAGGCAGCCATTTCCCTAACTGAATACAGTATAATTAACCCATAGTATTACCAGTTGCTAGATTTGATATACATTATTTATGCCTCATTGAGACTTTCAATTATGGGAGGGACCATTTCACTCACATGCTTTTTTAATCTGGTTTCAACATGGCAGACGCGTGAAGTAACGCATAGTCACATACCTCTAACGTGTCACTTTTTCTGTGACCAAGAGCCACTGAATCATGGGGATTTTCTTTTCATCTTGGCTTCTACAAATACATTACTTAAAATTTTATCACCCCAAGCATACTTGTACCTTTGATGGTTTATCAATGTACTACTATATCCAAATGGCATTGTAAGAATAACAATATTTTATTTCAGCATATATTGCATGTAAAATGTAAAATATGCCATAGAAAAGGCAAATATGTAAAAAATGTATATATATGTGTGATATGTTAATTGTTTTTCAGTTTCCATAGAAACAACGGGAGTGATGCCACCTGAAGTTATAGTTCAAGAAGCCATTAAAATTCTCATTGGAAAATGTAGACACTTTTTACAAGAACTCAAAGATAATGACAAATAGCCTTTTTGGATAACATATAGTATTGAGAATATTCCTTGTGCAACAACGTAATATAGCTAGCATATGTTCTGTAGAATATGCTAATTTTGAGTTATAAATAAATGCTAGAATTTGCAATTCATAATTATTTACTTAAAAGAATCTATTGGAAATTTCTGCATCTTTAAATGTTTTTACTTTTAAAACATGCATTTTTAGAATGTGTTAATATTTTTGTTAATTTGTGTAAGTTAATCAATTTATGTGTGTCAAAATAGAATTCAATTTTTGTTTGGCTATTGTTTAAGAATGAATGTATGATATAAAAGCTTAACTGTTATATGATAGTTTTGAATGCATGGATGCTAGTAAATGATTAAAAATACATTAGTAAACTACTAGTGTTGAAAATAAATTATTGTTCTTTATTTGGGTTAATGACCGTTAGATGGCTATACTTACACTATATGGTGTGGGATGGGTATTGGATACTAAGTATTGGAAATTTTATACGAATGGACAGTTTTCATGGTTTCACAATGCAACCTAAAAATGTGGATTGAGTTATGTCAGACCACGATTTGCTGATGTACAGTACTGACAACTTGCCAACATTTTTATTTAATTAATAAGCAAAATCATCTTAGCTATTCTATCAAATCTTGTGTGGTTTGTAAATATGTTGTAGTAAATAAAATAAAAGTCGCTACCTGCAGTGGGAACCTATCCATGTAGACACCCTCCCTATTGACAATAGATGTACCTGCATCATTCATTGGAAACTTTCTTTTCTTTAAATATTCACACTTACCGGTAATTACTATTAGTACTATTATTATAGTTATTACTCTTGCATTATTTGTATATTCAATGCTACAGACATGTAGGCTAAAAAAATCATTATTTGCCAGTCTTAATGACTGTCCTGACCAACATTTTTATAGAAATGTTTCTCCAAATATTAATGTACTGTAAAGGTAGAATATTTCGTGGCTACTTAATTTTGCGATTTTGGTCCATCCTGGACCTACTTTACATGGGCTATTAATGTTATTAATGTTTGCGGACTATTTAAGTTGGCATTTTTGCACCTACCCACAAAATTCGAAGATTAAACCGTGCGCAATTTGCAGATTAAACCATGCGCAAACATTTCTAGTTTTACAGTATATATTTTTATGTTTGTATTCAAATCGAAGATGAAGTATACACACGTCCATTTTTCAGTTTGATAGACGATTGTGCAAAGTACATCAACCTAAACAAAAGCCAGTGAGTAGTATATATCTCCATTGACTGATACCAATGAAAATGAAAAACAATGCACCCTCATCTTGCGGAACCTATCCTTGCAGATGGCATCTTCTGTGGATAACTATTTTGTTTCCTCTTTTGTTAGGCACCGTATATATCATATGGTGTGTATAGTGGACACCTGGCTTTCTTGGATAGGCTTCTACCCCAACAGATTCCACTGGATATAGATACTAGTGTTTACTTCTTTCAACTCCTTGGAATTTACACATTTTTTTACACATTTTTTTAAAATTATCTCAGTTGAACTGTACAATATTATGTATGTGATTGATAGTTAAATTATACTATAAACTACACAGTATAAAATTGCTGTTGGTAGTAATAACTGTTAAAGAAGAACTGTGCAGATAGTATAAAAATGTATAATTGCTTATTTGATAGCTGACTTGATACACATTATTTTATCATTTTTTAAATTTATAAATACTTATTAGTTTGAAGTAATTTTCTACAGCCAGCCAAATGTGCAAGTGTCAATTGCATTGAAACATTTGAAGTTGACAAGTTGTGTTTTGATGACAGGTTACTGTGAAAAAGATTTGGCGCCAATTAAACTTCTCGTGCCAACATAGAACATTCCAGGTTTTATATTTGTAGGTTTAATTAAATGTTTTTGGGCTTGTGATTTGGAATTATGTGTACATAAAAGAATGCTGTATTAACATTTTATTTTCAATACAAAAAAGTACAATTACAATGATTTTGGTTTGGACATTTGCCTCAATATTTCCTCTACACATCCATAGCAAAAACAAGTCCATCATAAAATTAATAGATGACAAAATCACACTTATATAGTTTGTACACGTATTCAAACATTTTGTCAATCTTTTCAATATTATGATGCACATTGATAAAATAATTTCTAAGTGCAGCTCTAAGAAGAAACATCATATAAAATACTATATATGAAGACACTATATACATCATCATTGCAAGTATGAAAATGACAATCATAAACATTCATTATTTTATCTCAGTTACATAAAATCTCAGGCGTTTACCATTTATCATGGTCCAGGTGGGATAGTAGGAGGGGTATGAAAATACAAGTGAGTAAAGGCCTGAAGCTATCAATTTACCTTGAAAATGAGGAGTGTATGTATGATGAATCTAATTCTATTAGTAATTTTATGACGGATGACAACTGAAAATTCAAACTACTAAGTAATTTGGGATGGAAACCATGCAATAATGGTTTCATTTTGGGATAATGCCCATGGGCCATTACAAATGGTAGCACCCTAAGTACCTGGAATCAAATTAGGTTGATTTCCTAGCAAAGGTAATATTTTAATTATGTTCCCTACAGTTATATGGTATATGATAGAAATATTTACAAATACTAATGTCAACATATATATTTTATCCAATTTACGATTTTCAACATCCAATTTTACATGGATTTCAAATGATTTCAATATTAGACGTAAAATACAAAAAGTTTATGACACTGCAAATGAAATACCTTTGAAAATTAATATAATGATCTTCACAAACACAATATAGTAAATATGTGGTACTACCTGCCAGCAGAATAAATAAAATTAATAATGAATCACATTCGATTATAAAAAACCTTAGCATATAAATTATTCAAACTTCAGAAATCAACATTTTTAAATAAATACTTGCGTGCACATTTATCATATTTCAGTAGAACAACATTCACAAATTGCACTTTTATACCATTTTCTTTCAAATAGCGCACACGAACACTACTCACTCCATACAAAAAGATCGCGGTATTTTAGTGATTGTATTACCACATCCGTCCATCTTAAGTTTCTGCACAAAATACTACTAGCAAAGTAATCACTTATTCCTTGAAGTTCACACATGAGCACACAAAAATTTAGATCATGTCTCCAACACAAATGCTAAACGTCACTATCGACTGTCATTTCACTGATAGCTATACAGATCTCACTAAATGACGGCCTCTCTTTGGGTCCTTCTCTCATGCACCGACAAACCAAATCCCACATTTCCGGTGGACAACCCACTGGCGCATCCAATTGCAACAAGTTCACCATTTTAAGTCCTTTCAGAACTTCATCATCGGCCATTGATTTGTGAGGCAGGTCTCCGAGGGAAAACACCTCATAGACAAAGCAGCCAAATGACCACACATCACTTTTTGTGGAGAAGTCGTCTTCTAAGACTGTCTCGGGAGCCATCCAACGAAGAGGGATAAGGCTATTATGAAAGAAGTAATATTCTGAAGCGTACACATCACGGCACAAAGCTAGGTTGGAGATCTTGAGGTCAAGTGTAGAAGACAGCAGTATATTTCTGGAGGCGAGGTCGCGGTGCACGAAGCGGTGGTTGGCAATGTGTTCCATTCCGAGCGCCACTTGCTGACACATGGTCACTTTCTGTGCAAGGGTTAAAGGTGGCAGTTTCACATTACGTTTACCGTTGTCCTTACGAGTGGCCCAGAGGAACTGCTTCAAGTCCCCCTAAAATGGAAATACATAACATATTTCAATAAAGTGTTACCTAAAATGTATCAAAATCAAGAAAATAAGACTAATTTGTACAATACTATATTACATCAGAATTATGATAAATAAACACACCCATTCACAATATTCAGAGATAAGAAACTGTGGTTCCATTTCACGGCAAAGGCCCAACAGACGGACAACATTTTCATGGATGCATTTGCTGAAAATTTCCATCTCTCTTCTGAATTCGAAATGCATTCTTTCATCGCGTGTGAGAATCGACTTCACGACGACAAGAGTTTCAGGTTCAGTGTCACGAATATTGTGCGCTTTGGCCAAGAAAACATCACCATAGTGTCCCTTGCCTAGAAAACAAACAAAAATGTGTTAACATTTGTTCAAATCACAGTTTGTCACTTAAAATAAACAATCTGTACAATATTATCAAGAAAAATCACTCAGAATTGCACATCTTACCAAGCATCCCAAGAGTCTGAAGTTCATGGCGAGGAAAGCTCAGCATGTCATAGTTTCTAGCTCGTGACGCGTGCGAGCCGTGGTGAGAGTTGGAGGAGTGAGAGTGATGTGACGAGACGCCGGACACGTGCGAGCGAGCGTCATCAGACATGAGAACCTTCACCACAGACGAATCACGGTCCTTCTTGTCCATTAGCTCTGTATGTTCAGTCGGCACAGTTCCATTTTCAGTTTTGTCTGCAAATGTAAAGGAAATGTTTTTGTCACATGCTGGCACCTAGCGAGTGTAATTTGTCTCAAAATTAATGATGTCATTGAAATGTCTTTGCTCTTTAATATTTCATATATAGTTTTTTGTTTTGATAATACTTCATGAATTATCATTTCCAATATATGGACTACACTGTCGTTAATCTCTGCATATTCATCTAGGAGACAATTACCTGATCTTGTTGCAGAACCGTTTTCATTGGCTTTTCTTTGCTTGGCTTTCAGGAGTCTTATGCTGCAGTAAACTGTCAATCCAATTACAATGGCCAGGTACGCTACAGCACTGTAATGTAAAATGAAAGATACATTTAAAATTCATTTGCATATGATATTTTCCCATATGCTCTAGAGCTGTATGTTAAAAACATTGAGAAGACCATGGTTTGTTGCGTCTCTTCAACAGCTGAGGCGAAAGCCTTGTGTTTCATTCGATTGTAACTATTTATGTATCTATGTATGTATTTTTGTCTCCGGACAAGCTAGAGCTTTTACGCTTCGCCCTATTTCGTTCAAACTTTACATAACTATTTGGTATGACGCGACACCGAATTGATTCGATTTTGGGCACTTTGCCAATTAAAGTGTGCTTTCCATAGTGGCATTTTAGGTCAATTTTCAACATTTTCTGCAATAGTTTTGTTGATGCTAATGAGAAAGCATTCAAACTTTGTACAATGCTTACATGCCTACTGAACATCAACTGTATTTAATTTTGGCACTTTGCCAATCAGTGTTTACCTTTCATAGGGCCATTTTAATTATTTTTCTTTCTATTTTTCCACTATAGTTTCAATACTGTTCGAAACATGACCATCTAATTGGCATAGTGGTTATATTGGAATAAAAGTGCTCAGAGAGCACAGTGTTACCATATTAATGTCGATTCATGGGCAATAGATATTTACTTTAGCCATGTTTAGAAAGTGCCTGCAATCCAATGCCAACAACATAGATGTAGGATGAGTCACGCATCAAGTAAGACTTTTTTTCTGCTTTGATTGCAAAGCAAACATCTTTATTGCCCATGGGTCAATGTTGCTCTAGCGAAGCTGTGCTCTCTGAGCACTTTTGATCTAGTTGTTATTCATGTTGTGGCCTATCAGGTTTGACCTAACATACCATACCATAAATAGAAGCCAACTCACATTGATTTGAAATTCATACAAAACATTAGATCATTACTTGCGAACATTTAAAACATCGAGAGCTTGCACTCACCTGCACACGGCAATAATAATGGTTTTCATCATGTTAAAACTCTCGGCGTTTGCGAGGCCGCCATGCTGGTCGCGGTAGTAGTTCTCTGCTGACCTCACGTCGAGGTGGATCTCCTCTCGCTGGAAGCCGCCGCTGTTTCCTGCTGTACAACCATAGCGTCCAATGTCCTCCATGTACGCCTCAGAAATGTACAGGGAACCATTTGACATCACCTGGATAGTAACAATAGATCATAATTATGTACAAAAATGTATACCGGACTGAAAATAACTTGACGGATTTAACAAAATTTTTATTAGAATACATATTTCTATTACCAGGTATGTCTGATGAAAACATTACAAACATTTTAAGGTAGCAAGTTTTTCAAAGTGTAAAAAAGGCACTTTTTTTGTTTGCGACACCAGCCACATGGGATGAATATTGAGGGAATGCAGACAGCAGCGTTTATATTTATTCATACGGCTTGCATCATTTTTTCTTAATGTAAACAGATGCATTCTAATTATACATCTCCATACAGCATTTATATTTGTATAGCAAATCTAAGCTAGTGATGGTAAACATGATTTTCTCTGGTCTCAAAGATTGGTTGTCCTAACAAGCAGAACTGCGCACTCACAGATGAGGCAATTCCATGCTGTTCGCATTAAATCTCTACTTCAGTGCTAAATCAACTCCAATTAGAGGACTACGTCAGCCCCTCCAGTTCTCCATATAAACCTGGTGTGGGATCAGTTTTCTTCCACATCCCCTCTATGTTTGTGATTGTTGGCAGATTCTGATGAGTTTCAACGTGATTGTTCCGCAGGCTTCAAATATAAACACTTCAACAGCCGTACTGATGGTAAAATCCCCTGCCATAGCCGTTTGAAGTGGCACATGGTAAAGTTGTGTTTTAGGTATTGCCTGCCATATTCTCTTTGACATATATCAATAAAATATGACATACATGACAGTCATTGTTATGCAACAGGTTTATCTAACTATTTACTACATTTATATCATCAATCATGTTCTGTAATACAGGGATAAGTCATATACATTTCAAAGCTGCATATTTATGTCCCATACTGAGCAGGCACTAGAGATAATGCGATCATCTATCACAGCTGATCAGATGACATGGCATTTTGTAAACCTATTTCATCACAGGCTGTTTTGAGTTGTCGATACGACAGTGATGATGAAACCTTCTGGGCTTCAATATACACCTGACCTTTAGCAAGTGATTTGGGAGATTTGCATTATCCAAAGTTCAGACAATGTCCATCATCTCAACTTTACAGAGTCAACTAAGCGATGGGACACAATCATAATATTTTCTGACAGAGCAAAAAACGCAAACGAATACCTTAAAAATGTCTGGCTTTGAATTCATCAATCTCTCCTGTCATATATGAACAGTTATTTATAACTTCAAAAAGTAAACATCACCCTATTGCAATACAGAAACCACAACATATTGCACTTGTAAATGTAAACATCTATCTCATGACTCCACACTTTTAGTCTCTCAGCTACAGCTGAAAAGCAGGTGAGAAAGTAGGTGAAAAAGTGGGGTTTGCAGTGTCTGCTACTTATCAACACCTCACCCTCGTGTGCTGTGTGTGGTCTGTGTGATGAACCACCAGCCTACAAGTTCCACGCCACAATCAGATGTTCGTGTTTCATCACCCTCGTCATTCGCTATTCATAAACACCAGTGGAACTTTCAACTAATGTGAATCCCAAGTTTCTCACTCATAAATTAGTTCTTTGTTCCAATATTGCAGATATTGTGAAACAATATGTTGTATTCGTAAGAAAATGATAAATTATTAATTGTACAACTGTATATTAAATAGAATTGATGAATTAATTATTGTGAGCATTTTTAGATATTTTTCTATTTAAGTATGCATAGAAGCACTATTTTTATGATGATAAAGTGTTTCAAAATAAATATATAATATATGAAACTGGATCAATGCTGGAAATTAATCCATGACATCGTTTATTACTTTATGCCAGTCAAAGAATTCTGCTTATTTTGTGTCTTGCTTTCCTGCCTTTTATATGTATATTTTTGGCTAAATGTTACACACATCAATTTTCTCAGCTTTGATAGGACTGTATCAATTTTTGCTTTTTCACCCAAACTTAACGATTTTGCCCAGGTATATGTCATGGTCATATTGCAATCATGATTGATCCTAACAAAAATATTGTGACGTGTGTGACTTAAACAAATGTTGTTGATCAACGACTTGATTTCAATTGGCTGAAATGATCAGCACAACATAACCTAATCACCACAAGGCAATACATTAATTAACATTCATTCAGTTACTTGACTCCTAGATCAACTTTTCTCTCTAATTTTGCTAAAGAAAAGTATGTTGCGTCAATGAATGTTGCTGACTGTAAACTAACCTTTCTAGTTGTGTTACGTATATGATGTACCAGTATAGTACTATACGGTATTGGTTTTATTGGCAGTTTTGTCACTTGTTCATAGTGGTGACCATGTACAGTCAAAGTGTTTCTCTGAATCCGGCAGTGAATATTTAACTATCATCATTGAGACTTTGCTGCTCAACAACGCCATCTATCAGCATTGCATGCAACCACTCACAGGCGTCTCGCTCCATTGTTTCCATCCAATTGTGCAGAAAAATGACACAAATATGTTATTTGCAGGCAAATGAGCCAAATTTTCAGCAACCCCAATGAATGGTTTGCTATGGAAATGAGGAGAATGCTTCGAGTGCCCACAAAGATCAGATTACAAGCAATTTGGATGCATTAATTTATGGCTTAACATTGCATCTGAGAGGGTCGTGCGAATCAATGATAATCCAAGAGTTTTTTTGGGTATGAAAATCATTTTCACAATATTCTAGATTGAAAAATTAATCACTCAAATTTCAGCCAAAACTGATGGCCACCATCTGATTTTTCATTGGCAATGAAAAGATTGTGAACAAGTATATCATACACTATATAAGATGCTCTGAGGTCATTCGTATGCCGGCTTCCCTGACCTTATATGGGTATTAATGACATCCGTGACTAATGCGCACCACTCCCTTGTAATTATCTGTAACTTATTGCTATTTGCATCATTATCAGACCCAAGGGGGGCATTGTGATAGATCTCTTTGTCTAGAGATATAAATGGGTAGTTTTCCTATTGTTGGAGATTACCATTTTTTCTGCTTTCTGCATCACATTTACATTGTAATATGCAGTGTTTGCTGTTTTACTAGACCATTATGACCATGTGTTATAAATTCTGGTCTTCATTTCTTATGTTGTACATAGGAAAATATAACCATGCCAGATGAATTTTTGATTCAAATTGTTAAGTTCTAACTTTGACGTACCATCAAAAATAGAGGTGGACGACGCTATCATCATTTCAATATTATACTGTTTCCACCACAGGCCGTACATTTTGTGTACTTGTTTCTATTACACGACCATCATAAAAATGTACATGGGATTCCATGGAATTCAACAAATACAGAGAAATTTCATTTGAGGCTAATGAAATAATGTGATGCTCGTTCACTGTTGTAAATAGCAACTATAATCCAGTGGGATGTACTTGGAGGGTGTGACTCGGACCTTCCGTATTAATGGCCTGGTCTCTTGGGACACATCAATGGGATAACATGATTTGTAGATGTTGTCCATAGAAAAGGCACATTTTTCATGAGGATTAGCCTTTGAGGATGAGCGAAGTAGAGCCGACTTAACCCAGCTGTGAATGCTAATTGCGGGGGTGGGCGGTGCAGCATGCTACATTGATTCAGATAAAGTGACCCACTTTTATCTCTCCCATATTCATTATTTCAAATTAAGATACATTTCAAATGTCGAAAACAAGATGTTGCAGGTGCACTAAAACACTCTCTCATTGAAGACTAGAATAATTACAAAAATTTAGTGCAACCTCCAATTCACCACGTCGGACGTCAGAAAGACATTAGGCTGTCATACATGTTCAAGATCTTGAACAATGAGATAGCCTTGACACCGGAACAACTACATCTGGATCGTAGTGATCAAAGGACAAGGGCCAGGCACAATCGGAAGTTGAGGGTGAAGAGAGCCAGGACTGAGGAGTTGAAAAACTCCTTTGTGTACAGAACAGTTCCTCAGTGGAACCAGCTACCTGCGTCCATCGCAGAGGCCAGCTCTATCGATCAGTTTAAGAGCCGGCTTACTGAGGAGCTGTTGGACTAGCACCCACACACTCCACTGGCGTGATAAGGAAACTTCCTGCCAGTTATCACCTAGACCTAGACCACCTCTTTAAAGAAACCATCTTCATAATAAGATCATTTCTCGCAGTACCAAGCTTTTAAAAAGAGATAGGCATGAACCTAAAAACAACACCACCTCTCTATTGAGACGACTTGAAGCCAGACTCTGGGGTGGCCTTAATAGGAGGTGGATTTAATAGGGAGGTGTACTGTACTGTGCTCTAAACGTGGTTTCACCTTGAATCGATTGAGGTCAAAGGAGTTGACTTTGCTGTTCTTGTCCCACTGGATCGTGGGAACTGGATCGCCGATGGCCACACAGTGGATCATCACGGGGAAGCCTTCATATGCTGTCACGTTCTGAGGACGCACTTTGAATTTTGGCTTCACTGAAATTTAAAAGCATTTATGATTACAAATCTGTGACACATTGAAGATGTGTGGCTGATGCTGTGTGAAATGTCTGTGTAAGTAACCAGTAGTAGTGTCTTAGTTTAGTGCATATAACCGGAGAAGTAGCTTTACTCACCGACAACGCCCACGTTGATGGTGGCCATGATAGTGCCCTGGTCACTCGTGGCGATGCACGTATAGTTTCCCGCATCTGAGCGCTGCACATTGTTGAACAATAGCGTTCCTTCTATGTTTACAATGTGATCTGGGAACATTGGCTCGTTCTCTTTTATCCACGTTACATCTGGATCAGACTGACCCTCAGCACGGCAATGAATCTTGGCTTCAGAATCAAGCTCTAATTTTGTGTTGACAGGCGTCGGCCTGAACTTGAGCTTCTCTACAATAGACCAGATATTGATTAAAAATAAGCCATGACTTCACCACTCTCACTTATATGTTAAACTTTTTTTATGTTAAACTTCGTTTCATCACCATTTTTCTAATATTTCATTAAAAATTGTAATACTTGAAATCCTAGCTAACTTAGCTAAAGTACAGACTTTTAATACATGTAAACGGACAAAGTAAATTATGTGCACTTACTTTTCACATAAAGATGAGCGTTTGTGGAGACGCGAAGCGGGTGACCGGTGGTGTTCACCACACATGCGTAATTGCCTTCATCAGCCAGATGCACGTCCTCTATCCTCAACATGCCAGTGGCTTCGTTCACCTTGAATCGCGGGTGTGTTGTCTGTAAAATAAATCGTGTTGAACTTAAACCTGAACCTCCATAATGGCACAAACTATGGCTATGATTGTGGTAATTAATGTGTGATTCATATCACTTTATTTTAAAGATTTGCTCTTCTATTATAAGATGTAAGTATGTCATTATACTTATGACCGCAAGTCAAGTAAGGACTATATCATATAGCCTAGAGTGGGATTCAAACTTACGACCATGAAGCACCAGATCGTATGGGAATTAATTCTTTCTATGGTACTCTGTTTATATAAGATTGACATCCAAAGTGCCAAGAATATATTCTCCACGTCTAATAATCATTTCAAATCCCCATAACATAAACGAAAAATACATCATAAGCCATTATGTAAGGTTACAAACAGACACCTGTTATTACAGCTCTTATTATGTGACAAGCAACATAAATTGTGCACTTCAGAGTCTTTTATTGTTTCATGCTAATTTATTACACTTTCACACAGACATTAGAACTGAGAGAGAAAAGAGACGTCAGAGACGTCATAAATATGTACATGTATGCATTTGCTTGTGTTGCCATGTTATTAGCAGACTACTTTTTCTGACAAATCTTATAAATCACTATAAATACTCGGTAACTAGCTGTTGCAAGTTGATAAAAAAATGATATATTAATTAGAATTTGAAAGAATAGTAATTTAGGATTTACAATCACAACTATTTTTCTGTCTCTAATACTGGGATTTATACCAAACTTAATTTCGTACATCATGTATATGCATAATTTTGTTTCCTTAGAACAATTTTCTGTGCAACTAGTTTTTTCTACAAGCCAATACTTTATTTGTGAAAAATGCTTCATTTAATAAAATGCCTCTCTGTCTGGGTGACTTTGTACCGGCGTATCCATTTTGTATAAAAGAAGAGAAGATTGGCAGCCATCTTGTCACATGCTCATGTACAGATTTAAGTCCTGGTAGATCATACATGTATATTGTTCCGCATTTTTCTTTATGATCAAATCAGCAAGGTAAATGTGTCTTAATTTTCAAATACATCACATGAACTTGATGTTTTACACGAAAAAAGCGATAAAATAACTTGATGGGAATTTATTGTTATGATAATAAATGACTGCATACAAGTGACTCTGTAGAGCCTTCAGCTGCATATTTTATCTTAGTGAAAATGGCAATTGCTAATTTGGGAGGGAGATGAGGGGGGTCATGAATTAAAAAATAATGGCTGAAAAATAGTTCGTACCTGTGATTGCAAAGATGCTAGTTTGCTACATTTAAAAGAAATTCTCTAACTTTATTTGAATGATTATGATGCTACAAGCCACGACATAACAATGTTGGTCCCTGTGATTGCAATGATTCTCAGTTGTTACACTTCAAAAGTCTCTAAATTTGGTCACATTATATTGATACTACAAACTACGAAATACCAATGTTCGTTATAACCAAGAAACACTTGCATAAAGATGTTGATTGGGACCACTCACGTCAATCGGCACGTCCTCTTTGCGCCACGAGATGACGGTGACTGGGTGCGGCGTACCCTCCATGCGGCAGCTGAACTGTGCTGTCTCACCTTCTTGTATTCGCTCACTCAATGGCGGAGTCTTGATCTCAGGAGGCACTGTTTGGAGGGGACAGATGTAGTTATAATAATGTGGTGCTATTTGTATTGTATTGTACTGATAGTAGTCATAAGATCCCTTACTTTACTTATACAAGGGCGGGGGGCAGGGCGGATGGTCATTATGACTAAGTCACCACGAAGAACTCCTGCCACCTCATCTGTGCTATATCCAAGTGACAAACCTGAATGCATGACAACTGTAGTCACATAGACACACAGTTATTGTTATCATCATTTGTTAGAAATGTGCTCCGTTAATAAAGCTGTATTTTTCAACCACTGGAGTAGTACATGGAATTTCATTCTAAAAGAAAGAATGTACTGCTACAATGTATAGCAAATACGCATTATAACACATTACATGATGAAGTGTGTATTTTCACAAGCAGCCTAAAGATTTATCATGCTACTGTAATGTTATAGCAACATTATCGTAAATTATAGTGGTTAAACTAAATGCACCATGCCACTTATAGTGTTGCATGACAAAGGGTATGAATTTCTAGCAAAATGTTTATACCATGCCAGCATTATGTAACATTCATGAGAATTAAGAGCAACAACGTCCTTTGAATCGCATGTCAGGCACCCACTTACAGATCCAGTTGAAGAGCCGACATAACTTTATGATGTGCTTACTGTGAAAGTTGAATCAAAATGACAATAATAGTCACATTTTATGTCTGTTCCAGAATTTAGACTATTTGGCCATGTGTAGGCAATAGCTGTAAATTTGCAACATCTATTTTTCTTTATACATTGAGAATACAAAATTTATTCACAGTAATCTGAGGTCGCTAAATTGCCAGTGCACCAGAAAACTATTGCCATCCACACATCTACAATTGGACCCATTATTTCAGACTCTTAAAGCTCGGGGAATTAGCAACTTCTATTCATATTTTATATTACAAACTTCTCCTACAACATGAAATTTGGATACCTCAAAATCATCTTTATCTATTCGATCATTATCAACTAGAAGATTTATCGATTCAGGCATGTGAATCTGGTTTAAATAGAAATTTTAACGATCTAGTTTTTGATATGGTGCAAATTTTGCGGTTGGCCTTTAGATACAGTGTATGTGCAGGGCTTTAGATAGATGCGTACATTGTTGACACCCATGCTGTTCTGCCAGAGACTATCATGTCAAACTTCTCTATGCATTGCTTGAAATGGTTAGGTTAAAACAAATAAAAGTGATGTGACTACCAAACCTTTGGTTGGGTATTGTATGTACAGTACCTGACACGACGACCCACACGTCCTGCCGCTGCTCGCCGGCGAGGTTCCAGGCCACGCATGAGTAGTTGCCGCTGTCCTCGGGTTGCGCGTTGTTGATGGAGAGTGTGTTCTCTGTTGCCCGTGTCCGTCCAGCCTCCGTCAGCTGCGCACCAGCAGGGTCCGTCCACCTATAAGGGGCAAAATAATGGTTACATTATTGAACAAGTTTATTAGCCATGACTATAGAAATCATGAATTCTTTTTAACAATAGCTAATTATTGGTTTATACCTCCAAAATTGCGAGTCATTGAAATATTGGAAGTATAAAAATTAGCTATTGTTAAAAAGAATTCATGATTTTTGAAGCTCACGTTCTTCAAACTATTGGATTCTCTAAGTGCTCATGTGTGTCCCGTGTATGTCAAAGGTGTGCCTGCACGGTTAGCCTATCTAAAGGGTGTGGAAGAAACATCATGTTAGATTGCTGTCTAATTTAACTGTCCTCCTTCTAGGTTTGAGATAATAAGTTTCTGCAGTAATTGTGTTATCCGTTTTCATTCGTTGTGATGTCCAGCTGAGTGGTCACAAGTTCAGGTTTGATCACGAGTTCAACTCTCTATCCATTCTGGCATGGAATATATGTACAGTGAATATCCTCAATAACGAAACCCAATTTGCAGTCTCAAATTAGTCCATTGTAGAGGATTTTCGATATTTACTCCATAATTTACTTACATTATTATTAGATAATGCATGAGAAAAGTTTCCATTCAGTTTTTTCGTTGGTCGCTCTTTCATTATAGAAGATATTCACTGTATTCATGTATAGAGCGAAGTAGATGTCACAAGGACAGAAGTTGCCATGGAGCACCACTTTCTATGTGTATCACTGAGTGAACAGCTTGAAAACTGGCATTGTGGAGTTTTGAAGTACACAAAACGAATGGCACCTGTACCTATGGCGAGTGTCTTGAATCTTACATGTCTTCACGGACTATTTCAAGTAAAACATGCAATATGCAAATAAAAAGGTGCATTAGCATTAAAAGCATTTGCATTTACTTTTGTGCTAAAAGAATTCTATACATAAACCTAGGTTATTTCATGTTTCTTCATTTTCTAGTCGGAATTATCAGTAAGATGCATTACAATTTTCATTTGAAGTTGAAAGCCAAGCACTAATTTGGTGGATAAGATGTGAGGTTAGCTAAATGAACTTCTTTAAGCTGCCAGTCTACCTATCCAGGCTGTGTAAGTTGGAATGACAGGTAATCTCTCCAAATGACATTAACCAGGAGCTAGTTTACCTCATAAATCATACAGTGTCATAATTTGTGATAAAATGTTAAATACAGTCTGTATGAAAAGGCACAACACATAATTATGATGAATGGAAAAGTGCAAAGCTTCACACACATAGTGCATTATGCCAGCTATCTTAATATGCAGCGATAAAATAAAAGACCGCCTCTAATAGTTAGAAATGCATATAAAACCACAAACAAGAAAGCGTTCAACAAAGCGTAATCATTGTTTTTGTAGCATCTGATTTAGAAAATGGTATTCTCATTTGAAAGTTTTTCATAATTTGTTCGTGATTATTGGTAACAATAATTTTTTTATTCCTTTACAATCAAGAACATTTCTGAAGGGCAAATGACAAATAGCTATCAGCTTACCATAGGTTATGAAGATATTAATGCAATAAAGATTAGAACGAACATAAATGAGCACATGCAAGAATGTGCGGTAATGTTTATTACACATGTTTATCATGCAGAATGACGCTTTATTTCTTATTCAACATAAGTGTTGATCTATATTGACATTCATACGTCTTTATTATGAAATTATCTAAAAGAAATACGTTCAGCTTTAAAAAGGCCCATTCTTACAATAATGTAGAAATGAGTTGGAAAAAAATATTTAATTTTGTTTTGGTTAGCTGGACCTCCATGTAAACTGCTAAGCTGTGAAAATAAATAAGCACTATATTATCATAATTGCTTGCTGAGGTTAGATATGTCAAGTGACCGCTCAAGCCAGGGACTAGATAAAGATTCATTCACTCCATCAACGTTTTAGGTTTCCTCTGGTAGAGGGCCACATGAGTGGAAACAAGAGAGTTGTGCATTAATGCTGATGTGGAAAGTACCCGTTGGCCTGGCAATAAAAAGGCAAAAATACTTTCAAAGGAAAATGATGTATAAAACGTACATGAAAATCTCATTTAAATGAAGGCAAATATCAGTTGATACTGGGGGCATTTGAATTAAGCCTCTGTCTACGGCCACTCTGATTGAGATGTACTATGGATCAGCTACTGAACAATGTGTTCAATCTGTGTATGCATTAACTAAAAACAAGCAAACAATGACTTATGGTTAATAAAATTACATAAATATGTTGATTTTGAAAGTAGCACATACTAGTAATAGATTCTAACGAGGTTATGGCCAGGTCACTGGTCTATAATGTTGTTTTTGCTATATCGTAAAGCTTCTTTTATCTTGTGAAAACACTAAAACAAACCAAAAGACTGCCTCCTAAACTGCTGTATCTCACACACTGTCACCTTGCAATCAGCTGCACTTATCAGGCACCTGTTGGCACTTGCACCCATCAGTCTTACATATCACGGGCGCCCACCTTGCAATCTTTCTTCTCCTCCCTCCCTTGTTTCAATAAGCCTCCCAATGATGACAAGGTTTGATCAGCAAGAGCTGTTTACATACAGCAAGCACAACTGTATAACAGGTAATTTGCATTGTGGGAAATTTTCTGGAAATAGTGACGAGAGATATGTTTGTCATTGATTTGAATACATGTGCTTTAACTCATTTCAATGGAAATAATTATGGCTAAAATAAACCAAAATATTACAGTTCCATTTTCTAAGATGTATGTCATCAGAAACTCATACTGCATCAAAGCAAAACCAATGAAATGAATGGTGCTCATCATGTACGATTCCAGGAAAATTTGTATCACTTTGTATCAAGGAGGAATCAATCCACAATATTTTGTTACTAATTGACTATCATGTGACCCAGATGAAGTAGTTGCTCCTCAGATATTTCTTCCATCTGACCAATATTATCAAAGATAATATTGGCTATGTTCATTCAGATGACAGTGAACAGAGATTCATTTGAAATATCATCCTTGTGAATACAGATTATACTTAGAGTGCACTGACGAAATTTAGCTTCACCTAGATGCAAGTGAATGCAACTTCTTGCAATCGCATTTTGCAGACAATTCATTTTTATACAACCAATACAATATCCTGTCACTATATATTTTCATAAATAATTTTCAGCTATCTGTTTCCTGCTATGGGTTATCTGCAAGTATTACCATCTTTTAAGAATCCATAGAAGCTGTCGTTTGATATATGTGAGTAAAAAGCTTGTGAATGGGTGAAATGTCCGCCATCCCAGGGGCCTTCAGAGGACAGATAACTAGTGGAAGACTAGCCTCAGTATCAACACCTGTCAGTGCAGGGAGTCGGCAATATTTGTGTATCCCGCAACACTGCAATCTCGAAATTATGATGAGTTGCGCTTCAGGGGAATGAAGTGTGAACATCGAGGTGTAAGATTAATGCAATGTGAACGAATTCTCATCTGCTAAAGTGTCACTCGAGATGCTGCATGGAGTAATTGACAAATATTTTCTGACGTTATTTTTTTACACTGCAGCGATTGGGAACCCGACAAATGCATGATGGCATTAATCACCCAATGTGGGTTTTAGTGTATGACATTTTATCCATATGAGGCAACCCGTTCTTTCGCATTATGATGGATGAGGCATCAAATATTGAAATACACAGGGAAATGATGAAGTGATATACAATATACAATACATGACATGAACTAGCAATGAAAAACAGGGCCAACCTTTATGATTGCTAATCCTATGCCATTGATAAAATATTTTTTATGTGGCATCTATAACACATACATACATACATTTTACTAATTTCTACGAAAATCAACGAAAAAAGAGAAATATCACGACCAATTTGAAAAATTATCAATTTTCGTAAGATTAAAGACATTAAATAGAGTATAATGATAATGATAAAATTCCACATGATATCTGACTTAAGTGACATATGCTACATTATAACAAACCTGATTTGTGGCTTGGGAATCCCCTCGGGAGCGAAGCATTGCAGCTCATACTTTTGGTTGATGGGAATCACTTTTGGGTAACTCTTTGGAGGTTGTGGCTCAAAGTTTGCTTCTGTGAATGGCTCCAAGTCTGAAAAAAATTAAAAATTATTATTAGATTATGTAACAAAGAGCGCCAATCATTCAGTTTAAATGACATCCTTATAGTGTTTGTCAGCTAAATGTGTGTTACAAAACGATCTATGATTTTAAAAAAATGTACAAACAAGCTATATAGAAAAACATCAGATTCTTTATTGTGGTTCTTCAAAACAGCGACATAGCTCCACAAACAAAATATATCTGTAGCATTTGGAATCATCTTATTTTCTATACACTTTTTATTGTTTGCAGTGAGTTTGGCTGGAGTTGCAATACAAACCACTTGCTCTCCACGGGTACCTTGAGTAAAGATACAATATCAAAGAGAATCACATACATCAATGCTTTGAAAATACTGAAAACTGAGACAGAGGATTTGACGTTGGTGAATCAGAGAATGGCTGCAAGCAAATCTTGTCAAGACAATTATGGTGATTTTGCTGTGAAGCTGGTTGTCAAAACTATTTTATTCAATATACAAAATATGTACCAGACATGGATTTTTAACCACCGTATATATACGAAGGTACATTGATCTTAATAATAATAATAGTAATCGAAATATGGTGCAGAATTTTACCACCTTTTAAAGCAAAATGTTTTTTGTCAAGGAATAAAATTGTTCAACACAGCAAGAAATGTACAGAATTGTTGCTATGCAGCACAGATACCTGAACCACTTAGTAAATTGCAATTTCTTTATGGTGCCTCCATTTCCGTTTTTTTCTTATCACATAAAATGAAACGTTTTCTCCATATAAAACCTTACTGTATGCGTTTACAAATTTTATTTATAACAAAAAATCAAATTATGATATAATTAAAATTCTCCTTTATATTTCTCCTTTTATTTTCCTATTTGATAAAGGTAATACTCATGTGCTTTGTAAAGTTTGTATAATATTTTGCCATGTTACGTTTATATCATTGAGGATTATCCTGCAGAAGGACACACGTTTGTGTCGAGTGACATTGATGATGGGAAGCTGATGTTGAAGTACGAACTACTTGACAGAATCGTGGCCAACTCATCAAACTCCAATGTAAAATGGTATCCAGCCCTAAGTTTGTACTAGAAGCAATGTGATAACACATTTGAATAACTTTTTGATGTTGAATATGTTTTCAATTTTAAACAAACAAAAACAACAACGTACTAGAATTTTGATTGAAGTGAACAGGGGACCCATTTTGACTTAAATGCTTATGAAAATGAGGATACTTGGTAATATGTAAAATTATCTTAATATCACTTATAAAAACCTGGTAGGATTTTTAATTCTTTATTCATATCTTAACTTTTATATCTATTATATTGAGTAAGATTGTTGACAAGAATCTACATGCTCTGATGAGAGTTTAAACACAACCTGTATTTAATCTGCCAATCTA
This sequence comes from Streblospio benedicti, assembly GCA_019095985.1. NCBI lineage: Eukaryota > Metazoa > Annelida > Polychaeta > Spionida > Spionidae > Streblospio > Streblospio benedicti. The sequence goes on from CM032662.1 coordinate 53,349,439, forward strand.
CTATGTGAAACAAAATTGTAAAAATACATAAAATGTCGAAAAGTTGCATTCATTTCGCAAGAAAATTGTCAACATGGGTCTCATTAGTTTAATTGCTTAAATCTAAATCAAGTGAGCAAACTGACACAGCAAGGACAAAGAAGCCATGTAGTTTTCAACAGACAGTTTATGTGTATCCCAAGTTGATCTGGGAAAATTCTGCATCCTTTACATTTCATTTTTTCCCTTTAGTTCTTAAATAGTTCTTAAATGGAACCCTGCAATCCAGAAATGGTTTAGGGTTCACAAGGGTACTAAATGATCTCAGCCCTTATTGATCTCATCCTGTATTGCCCTTTATGATCCCCAAAAGAACAGTCAGATAACAATTCAAGATGGCAGCCACCAAACTACAATAATGCCCACAACACCCGTCTATGCACTCACTGCTACTGTGAGATACGAAATGGTATATTTGCAGTGTCAAATGTCACTATTAAGGAATAACTTAAACACAAATTGCAGCAAAAAATTATGATAGTAGACTGATTGTTGAAATGATATGAATATACCACCACATGAATGCTAAAAGATCTTAAGATTCTTTCTATACTTTTTTATATAATGAACAGACACAAAAGAAAACAACGCAATTAAGAAAGCAGATCCTATTTTGCTACCTTGTCAATAATGATTAAGACAATGTTTCATAGCAGTGATGGCAATAAAAGCTTATGTGTCTATGCCAATGGCAATTAATGTCACTAATTGCCAGACAAAGTCGGGTGATCTATATGGATTTTCATGGAAAGTCGTCTGCCAAATGATGTGGTGTCTGTCAGTGCAAAGCAAAATAACAAGTGTATAAATGGTTGATAATGATCCAAATGAATAATCTCTTCTCCAGTGACTGTAGATTGATGAAGATTTAAAATGCAAACACGCCATTAAATCCCAGAGTGATGCAATGAAAAATGAGTTCATTAGACCAACATGTTGAACCCTGAAGAGGACAACCCGAATTTAGAACACTTTCATTCCTTCCTAGCATTTTGTTGAAAAAAGACAGAAAAAACAACGTGGTACACCTACAATATTGTACAGTAATTATTAAAGTCCTCTCAATTGGTAAATCTTGCATAAAATGGTCACTAATTTTTGAACAATGTACCACTTGATGAAAACCATCAGTTGCTTTGAAGTTGTCGTGTTGGCCATTGTACATGTTGATGTATGGCATTGTATCAGCAATGCCCCGTGGCAGTCAAAATTGGCATTTGCTCAATATTTCCCATGCTAATGTAATAGAATTTTGAAGAATTACAATGAGTAAGGCTATTATTGGTGCAAAATTGCTTATTGTGTCAGGACATTGCATATGGTATGTCTTCATAAAATTCACATGACAGACAGCCAAGACAAAATGCATTCAAAACTTTGAGACTTACTAACTAGTATTATAGCTTGGATGGCTTAACATAATGGAGTTGGCTAAAAAATGCACCGAAACATAAGATATAAAATCAAGACAGCATTTTTGACATACATAAAGACAACAGAAGGGCACTGAGATAGCAGCAACAGGAAAATAATGTTTTACATTCACCTGCTTGAAAAATTGTCCATGAAATAAAAACATCTTGGTGGGTGGTAAATACACCTGTATGTGAGGTACACGTAAACAAAATAAAAAATACTTTGCTCTCCATCATTGTCATTTAGTATATAAAAGAAATCAAATGTATTCAGACATAAAATCTACATTAAAATAAACTCCGTTTTACGTGTCACCATTAAATTTATAGACAATGTTTTTAAAACTCCATTTTATACAATATTTCATCATGTATCACAAAAACAATGAAGAGATTTCACTTTTCAAAGTCATAAGATTGCTTTTTACGGACACGTCTTGTTAAAAGTAGATTAATGACTTTGTCTTTCTCTACCTGATAAATCTCTTCGTATGTCATACGATCGCGCATAAACAGCAGATCACAATTTGCTTAGCAGTGGGTTCAGTTTAGTGTTAAGATTCTCCGCTTACGCTTGTTCTATTCAGATGTCAGTGTCATCTAATTACTAGTATAATTTACAATCTTCCAAAATGGCCATCAGGTTAAAGACTACACACATCGCCCACTTTTAGCCTCTCTTAATCAACACTGTCAAAAGGAATCTGCCCCCATAGAATCGGCATTGTATTATAATGTGTTTTGGTGGTGTTGGAACAACAGTTGCATAATTGTTCTTTAGTGGTGTGCTTTGAAAGCACCAACAGCGAACCTGTGGGAGGTAAATGAGGATTTTTACTAAACCGGCGTCCACGCAGGTGCCCTGGACTGGCTGAATGGTGGCTCGGACTCCACACTGACCATAACTTTTAATTTTAATGTTATAAAATTGCACTTAGTACTTTGAAAGATGTCCATGTTGAAATTTTAAAGGCTGCTGCAGAAGCCAGACAAATCACACTGTCCTGACGTGATCCATTAAAATACCAAAGAATTGCAAATTAAACATGATGTACGTCTTCATATCTTGATTGTTTTGTTACTGCATTTTGTTGAATCTTTATCATTGGGTTAAAGTTTCTTTTCAATTTTTGATGTTATATTGTAGGAATCATTATGCAGGTTTCAGTTTTATCAACGTTTTAATCCCTATGCATTAAATTCCATTTTAAAACACCAAATGAAAGCAAAAATTAAAAGAAAAAGAAAACTTATACATGAATGAGTTGAGCAATAAAAGGAAAATCCCTACATCATTTAACATTGCTTTTATACACTGATGTCAATGTGTCAACTATTTTACGAATTGACTCCATACAGCTGTGACAGACTGGTCATAGTCTCAAGATGGATCAGAAATCAAATTGCCTTTTATTGTATTCAAAGAGACTGATCATGTCTTTGCAAATCGCTTTCTGTACCAAAAATAGATGACTTACTTGAAAAATAGGAGACATGTTCGATTTTTTGATACCTTGAAATACTGGCAATTACAATGTCAAATTCCCTTTTGAATTCTAATCTATGGACAATGATGTTTATAGAATTTCTCAATCTTTTGTTTTGGTTCATCAAATGCTGCTAGATGCTTACCACAGATTCAATTACAAACAAAAGTTTGAGAAAGAATTGTCAGTAGCTGGATACGACACTGAGCGGTAAAAAACATGACCAAAAATTAAATAAGAACACAACTGAATGTAGGGTTTTTCCACTTTGCATCCTTATATAGATGCAATGATACTTACTTTGTTGTATATTCATTGTATTCAAACAGAACCTATTATGCCAACATCTATCCATAAAATAAGTATTGCGAAATTATCAGGCAAACCTGTAAATGTAATTGGAATCAAACTCGCGGTCTCCTGTGCTACAAGAAAGACATGGTTGTGTATGTGGGTGTGCTAACAATTGTACCAATCATCCCACACACTTCAGGAAGCCTGGACATTTGTTAATCCTGCCCTTGTGGGACACATTGTTTACAGTAGAATAAATGCTAAGTTGGATCATTGGAAGTCTATTTGACACAAAACTCTGAGGTCACATTCCATTAAAAAGGAGTGAATGCAATTTACTTTGAGAACAACGCATCTATAGAAAAAAGCATCACTATTAACCTTTTCTTTATTAATCCATTAATAACCCTTACTTTCCACCCAAACAATATACAGTGGAAATGCCTTATCTCCCTCAGTGTCCACATCAGAAGATTCCACTGTATATACCAAGTTATTACAAACAAAAGCTCGTCAAACACTCGTATTGACATTTCCAAAACTTATAAAGCACACTGCATTGTTTAACATTGTGCACGTGTCACACTACGTAGATATAATTGATCCTCATTGTAGAACAACAGTGGCCGCAGCGGAAGGCACATGTCATTTGCCACAAATTGACATGCGTGTGATGAATGACAGAAGGGAGCGTATTTGGCATACAGCACACATCTATAAACAGTTCCGTGTCTCCGTCATCGTCACAGGCTCCGCAACATCAATATCAATTCTGCGAGAGATTAGACACTGGGATATTGCACCATAAAGGGCCTCGTCTGCACCGTGCAGTACTTTGTGCAGCTGTGCCATTGAGTCTCATTAGCGTGATTATTGGGTGACAATAGGTGCGTGCTTGTCGCCATCTGTCTCTTATCATATATTCATTACGTATATAGCATCAGTTTATAGTGACAACACGTTGTTACTCTTTGCATGCTCCGTGACAGCAAATGTAATATATAAAATTGAACAGGCGCCTGCTGCCTCAGCCATACAAATACAGCAGAACCTTGTTATCTCCATGTTGCTATCTCGAATTTTCTGTTATATCAAGGTTAAGCTTCATGTACCTTCAACTACATTATGAACATAACTCAGTTGGCTATGTCAAATATTAGCAATCGCTAAAAAAATTCTGTTATTGTTATTCCTAAAGATTCGAAAGACTGAGTTCCTACTTTAGAGTCCACAGGCTACTTGGATCATGATGCGGTGCCGGCGCCTGGTAATCAAGCTTACCATCATGTACCTACTCAGTGGCAAATTACACCATAGGTCATACTTAGCTGTGCAAAGGGGTCATTTCGCTAAGCTCTGGAGGATACAGCAACAATTTCTTCTTGTTAAATCATCACACAAGGAGCTTGTTTCTATTTCTCCAGATTGCTGCGTCATGTTGATGTTCGAAGAGTAACACTTACACAACATCTTTGCTTTGATGGAATAACACACTTCTATTGTTCTCTTCAAATTGAATTTTAAGTTCTAGACATAAACATTTGTTATGATCCAATGGATCAGCCATTTGGGGGTGATAAAAGCATGCCATGTTGATGACCCATTACCAAAGAAGGGAACTCCTCTAGTGCGGTTTCTTTCGGGTTTAATGTACAGAAGCCCATAATGTAGGATCATAATCTGCAATAAGCTTCACATTGACTTATGGTTAGCTGTAGTTCCATTACCAAGGTGGCGCCTCCGCACTAATGGATATTAATCATAATTCTTGTTTGCTACATTAATCATACACCATGATCCATAAGATAAAGAGCAAAATATCTTACTTTACGTTTTTTCAGTTAAATAATGTACATGTACCAGTAAAATAAAGCATTTGCACTTCGTAATGCATGCATGAAATTTTGAAAACTGTCATTCCAATTGAGATTTAGTACCACATATAGTACCGTATACAACCATCCAAGTGTTCAGTGTATTTAGTTTGAAATTTTCTCATAAGTAAGGATGGCGCTTACTCAGATGTGCTTATGCATGGTCAACTATTACAATTGTTAAAAAATGTGCATTATCATTATTTTATAAACCTTTTCATCTAACATTCAGTAAACCTTAGAAAATTATTTCTAAACAGGATTCAAACCCGTATACTTCAAAATTCATTGGAAAGTTTAAACATCTACAAAGGGCCAGCACATCAAATATATAAATCTAAAACTGGCAGAACGCAATTACAAAGCAACACTTGAACAACATAATGTTCTTCTATAAAAGTCTACTTCATGAACTGATGGAGATGGAAATTTCCTTCTCTGCCATAAAGTGATTGAAAAAGGTCTCATTATGACTATAACTGGGCATCTCAGCAGTCAATAGGTCATGCTCAATGGTGCTATATACAGTGGAAAGAAACCAGACGGTGAGACCTAAAGGCAGACGTCTACGCTCAAGGGGCCCCTAACCATGGATTTACAAAAGCTTTGTTCGGCCATTTGCTTGGCCACAGGAGCTTACTTGCAAGATGTATGTCATGATTGTGGTGAGAAAGTTACATTGGATCTGCTATACAATAATGACATTGATGGATGAATTTTGGGTGCTACATAAACTAAGAAGAGAAACCATGAAATAATAGTACATAAAAATATGCAAGAAGTACCAGAAAAGCAGCTTTATGATTCCTAATTACAAGCATGTACACAATAAAAAAAAGTTTGGCTACATGCTATAAATTTTATTTGTGTAGCTAAAAAGATATTACTTTAAAAACATGACCCCGTATTTCTTGACTGGAGGAAACAGAATTTACTAGCATTGAAAGTCTCCGAAGGGAGCCGTATATATTCAGCAGGATAGTAATCTAGTAGGTGGTACATTAATTGCAGCAGACCGTGTGCTGTAATATACATGCGAGGCGGATGTTCTACGTTATTACTTATTCTATGCTTGTACAATACGACTTAATGATGTCATTGCAGGAAAATTCAAGGTTTGGGGTCAGCCACTAGAGCTTAATATGAAATAACGTCTTGTCCGTCCTTTAGCAATCTGCATAAAGTGGTCATTTCAGGCTATTATTGTGGAGCTAATTCATGTGCGTTCTGTGATGGCATTCAAGGTGATAGTCATTTATGGCTGAGTCAGTCAACTGGACAACATAAATAGATACATATGACTATGTTTAGACATTAATGAAATGAATTTGAACAAGTGGAAAGCATAATCTTCTTGATCTTCAATAGATAGACATTATAATTGCTATCTTCACTAAATTTGAATTACTTATAATCTTTATTCTGTGGGGGAAAATACTTTGATTTTGAAAATGGAAAGTAAACTTAGTGAGTTAAAAGTTAGATTCAAGTGCTACACCAACAATGAACATCAAAGTTCACACACAGGTGTACAAAACACCAATTGCTAATGATTAGTAAAATCAAACTTACACGCAAGTTGCAGTTCGGAAGTGAACGCCTGCACCGGTCCCGTCTCACTGATGCCCACACACTTGTAGGAACCTTCATCACTGGCTGATACTTCATGCAAAACCAACGTGCCATTTGAATGCTGAGTGTACCTGCAACAACATAATAAAAATATATGAACGATTGTTTCAAATTTAATATTCAAGTAATGGCCTGTCATGTAAACGCTGATCTGCAATCTACATTTACTCACACATCAAGTCAATGTAAAACAGTACCAAGACCTAAAATGACAATGGTAAAAATATAAAAGCTAAGAGGTGTTTACATGAAAGTTAAGAGTATGTTGTGATTGACACACTAACATGCAATAATAACACAAGTACCAGGAAAACATGACTTTGATAGGACATAACAGAATCATCAGACACTGATAAATCTTGTTTCTGTGGTCATTTTTGAAGAGGAACCATAGCCGGTGCCTTGAGGCACAGTACCATAATGCAAAGCAGAACGGTTGAGCAGTCACACTGTTACCGTTTAGATGCTCTTCAGCTACAACTTCATTATCCCACTTTGATGGGATTTTGACCTTCTTCTATAAGGGAGGGTTAAAACATGGCACAAACTGACCCGAGGGTGTTAGTTTGACCTCTAGAGGAAGCTCCAGCTAAAGTGAATTGTCCACTTTTGATGGCTTTTTCCGACACCTTGCTGAGAAGCTATTTGCATATTTATCAAGAGCAGCCTAATGTCAGAGAGCCTCAGCTGAGCCAAACACTTGGATTATGATTGAGATATTTCAATGCAAAACAATCCTTGATACATTTTCGATGGTATTGTAACGGATTCATATTCTCTACTAATATGCATGCTTGATTGTTCAACATTCATTCTTGGTTTAATGACAATGTAAAAGATGAGTGATTTAATGGATTGTTGTAGGTGAATCGTTTGCCATGATCATGATGTCAGCTATAATGTTCACTTTCGCCATATTTAAAGCATAATTAATAGGCAATTAAAGTTTAATTAGTCCATCGTGTGCAGTGCAATGTTTCAGCAACCAAATCAGTGAAATGACTCAAGGCTGAAGTAGCTGTATAACAAGAATATACAACTTTCACAACATATCCGCAATACATACATGTACCGGTACTTGGTTCAAGATAAACACGAAAATAAACTCACATGCCTTTGTTTTTGACATTACAAATCATAAGTAACTTCACATGTGTATTTGACTTATATTATTTCCGTAATCATTTTATTTGAAATCAACCTAGATTGGAAGTTAGCATCAATCTTTCAGAAAATAATTTGAGCATGTGAAGATCATCACATTTTTTTGCTCAGTAGAATGACATTAACAGCTTCATTTTCTAGCAGCCAAAATGAAATTCAGAAGCTATAAACACATATTCCTAGCAGACGTCAAAATATAACTCCATACCAGTTCTTGAACTCAAAAAGGTCACATATGGATTCCAGGTATATCAACATGCCACGGGAATATCCTGAACAGAAGCAGTTGGGGAAGTTATATTTCAAAATTTCTAATCCATCATTTTCCGTATTTCTTCAGATTTTGCTTACGGACAAACAAAACTTTCCCAATCATGAAATACTGATTGGATATAATAATAATAACTTCAAAATTCTTCCAAATGAAAAAGTAGATATGGGTGTGGTTACAAGTCATATCAGTCTTGATTAAGTTTTGCTTTTCATTAGGTATGCAAAACTAGTTGATCATTTTAATGGACATTTTGAAAAACAAGACTTAATGGATTTGATTCTAACTGGTTCATTCAGCCATAGTATTTCTTAGTAAAGTAAATTTGGCATTTTTAAAATAGCTCATAAAGTTGTATTCTTTTCTCTTCCAAATATTTTTATCATTTTAAATATTTCTTTTCCAAAGTGGATTTAATGTCAAACTTTGACAATTTCTAATGTTGACAACTGTTCATCTTCGTTAGATGGAAGTATATACCGGTAATTAAAACCTGTTTACACTATAGATATTCCACTACTAAAAACCTTCAGCATTCCTTCCGTCAATCAAGCAACAATTATCATGCACTATAGAGAACTATGGAAAGATAACAAAGATTGACATAGAAACTTGTATAACTGCCACTGGACATTGACTTTGGGCATACACACATAGATATACATGTATACAGCTCTTCAGGATTGCCATTCATTGAGATGAGGATTCTATTCTCACAAACTGTACCCCCTTGACACAGAATCAATTCAGAATGAAGCAGATCGAAGTAGAAGCACTCACTTGTCTCCTGACTTGAGGCGGCGCTGGTTCTTGTCGTACCACTCTGTGATGAGCGCGTTGGTGAAGAGGCAGTGGAGCTCTGCGGGATCGCCGCGCCGCACCAGCTGCCGCGCCCGGAAGCTCGCCAGGTCCAGGTGAGCCGCCTCACCACCTGCAGGACAAAATGGAAATGACGTCAGTCTTCCACACCCTTTTTCCTTTCAAACATGCTGGGGAGTATTCAGTGTTCACCTGATTTTGATGAGTCGCCTAAACGAGGAGCAAGTTGGGTAGTTCTTGATGATAGACAATTTTTTTGACTCTCATGGTGACTTGCAGGTTCCAAGAGAGGTGGAATTGTTGCTTATTGTTGACTTTGATATGAACATTCTAATGTGTTTTTCCCTCAAGTTTGTTTGTTATATAATAAAATTGATATGAACAGTATTTTACAAACAGGGATAGGTCACAGACTCCATGGATCATCTACAAAAAACCTTTTTGGTGTGTTGGATTGTTCATACACATATTTGACACCAGTACCAACAACACCCCCCACTGTTGCAAAGCATAACGTGGTAACAAACTCTATGGACAACTAAGGTGAAACGTGAAACAAATCACAAATATAAAAGCCACAAGGACTTCCCTTTCTTATTGGTAACATGAGAAATATGACAAGCCCTATGAAGCAAAGGCATGTATCAACATCATTCCTAAGATCTTGGAATCTACTATAATCATTACATTCTACCACCTTCATGTGATCTTGTGATGTTTAGCAAAAACAATGCATTCCACGGATCACCCCAGTCAGTCCTACTAGTCTGGGACAACTGTATACGTGTACTGGTATATATAGCATAGTGGCAATATGTAAGGTTCTATTACATTCTATTTTCGATTCATAAAGTAACCCTATGATCATTTGTAGGTAACTTGCTATATTGTCAATAGCCAATCTGCACCAACTTTGTAGCAAAATTTATTGTAATTCAAAAACACCAGCAGGTTTCTTCATATTCATTTCCCTGTCTTGAAAATCCAGATCATTAGCAATTTGTTGCAGGTGTTATGCATTGCACAGAAATATATTCAAAACATGTGCAAAGAAAATATTGGTCCAGATTTGTATTTTTCATCCAATTAGTCAGCTCTGTGCGTTTTAGTGGATTTCTGATCAAGAGGGTAGAATATTTACACCTTGAGATCATTCAAATTTGAGAAGTAATAAATATGGAAAAGCATACATGCATATTGATGCTAAATCGAATGACATTCTACATCATTAAATCATACTTTCACTGTCATCATTCGCAAGACCAAGTCAGAATTCTATGGGTAACATATTCATAAAAAATTGAGCTACTGAGCAGACATAATCCGCATGTGATTCTTGCATAATCTGCATCATTAATGTCTCATCAGGCGACCATATTGCAGGAGATGGTACGGCCTGGATGCAAATATTCACGGCATTCTCGTCAATTAGTAACTAGATCAGAGGATTATCGGGAAGTTACCTCCCCACCCAGTGGGGCACATAGCTACACTCCACGCTGAACTCGGCAGTCGTGGAGCCAAACGGTCCAGGAGAGGAGGCTGGATTTCACAACACACAGATAACTTCACAGTTTGAAATGGTGACTTTCATGGAATAGAAAAAATGATGGTCAGATAAGAAGCGCTTATTTGCTTCTTCTTTGCATTATTAGAGCAGGTGAGATAACCCAAAATCATAACCAGCTACGACTGATTCATTATTCCCACAGTTTTCCAAAGTGGGTTAATTTTGAACAATAGCTGCCAATCTAATAGAATGTGCTTTGCAGCAGTCTATAGACGTCGTTGACAAGTTAATTTGTACAAAACCATCCAAACACAATATGATTATATTAGCTGGCATTAACTTTGAAATCGGTGGTTAACCATCACCTGAATCACTTGTTGATTTTACATGGGACTGAACATACTGTACAATTGAGGTCCTGTAATTGCTTTCACATTAAAATATTGATTAAAAAATTGAAGGCAAAACCTCGTTGAAGATCTAACTATAAAGCTCAGAGCATCATCACAAAATTGTATCATACGTAATGAAAAACATTTAGCCCCAAACACAAAGTTCAGCATATTCTAAATTCAACAAACCCTACAAAGGTGGCCGTAAAGTTTAATTTTACTAGTACAGGATGCATTTTATGTAAAACAATCTGCTACTTCCTGCTCATAACTGTTCATCACAATCAGGCAAGTGCATCCGCACTACAGCACTACAATGTCTTTTGGCCGGCAAGTCATTTTATGCCACACAAAACAAAAAGAACATTAATGTTATCTGAAAGGAGATTTCTAATCAGACAATAGTTTGGAAATATGTTCTTCGGTTTGAATTCTTTTGTCTGGTGAATACAGCTGATGAGAAATGCTATTGAAACAAAGGCCATCAAAATGGTATCCAGAGTGTATAATGGATTTAGATTATGGACACTTTTACAAAATCCATTAGGACATCCCCTTGAAGTATAAGGTTCTGTTAGAACAAAATATTTACAATAAAGGAGGAGGTAGCAATGCGTTATGATATAAACAAGGACATGGGGATCATTTAAACTATTTATATGAAGAAGAAGCTCAGAAAGCATGGCCAGATGTCAGGTTTGTTTGGTTAGAAAGCACAGTGTATGTTTTCTTCTAGCTTTTTCCTATTCATGATTATCCTAGTCAAAATAAATCATCATTTGTAAGCATAAACACATTCTTATTCTAAATTTTCTGCTTGAAAAGATATCATTTCTCAACATTTTATTTAAATAACAAGATTTATCAATAATCAAATTTTATTAACTATTTTTCATTATAATAATGGAGCATGAAAGTGCTCTAGTTGAGTACATCATGGATGGCAAATCAACCAGTTATCCCTGAATAGATGTATAGATAAAACTTTAACCAGTACATTATTAATAGTGACAGTGACAGTGAGTTTAAAATGAAATGTAACAGAACAGTTTTGACAACTGTCGATGGGTGTCAGAGACGATTATGCAGACAACAAGTGGTAAAGCAAGTATGCTAAGTATTAGATTTGACAAAGTTTGCACTAAACACGGAATATCAATGAAGTCACCCTGAAGATCAATGTACACACGCATGTGGACTGTCCTGTCTAAAGTGATGGATTGCAGTCTACTGCATATATGGAAATCTGCTGATATTTTGTCTTTTTTTTTAAACCGGATACACCTGAATCTGGCTTTGTTCCCTCATTTAATTACCTTTTATGTTATAGCATAATCACCACTGTTTTCAACATGTCTAATTAGAATTGCAAAAAGCATGTAAAGGTAATCGGTTCAGCACGTTCCATTCTGGAACCATGAAATTGGCGATTTAACGCAATGGGAACAAATGTATTAATTAAGTTGATAACATTAAAGAGATTATCTTGAAATCTCAGCATTTGACGAGATCTTCAGATTGAATGCTACAATTGAAAGCCACTTATTTGGGAGAGCAAAAATGAATGACACAAGTTGAGAGTGTATAAATATGACTGACATGCCGAGGCAAACACTTAGTGAAGAGCTCTTGTTCCGATTAAACACAAAAGTGGACTGAATGGTACACACAGAATGAAAGGGAAGATACAACAAACATTCAGATTAATAGTTCTTTGAGGGTGCAGAAATGATCGTGCATATTCTATAAACGTTGGGTCCTTCACTACCATTTGCATCATGGCGATTTTGGGCTACTATTTTTTTCTCTACTACTTAACGTTACTCACAATTACCAGTGATCCCAGTTCATAAAAATTTTATAAACACCTCATTTGATCATGCAGTTCACGGAAACATCATGGCTAAATGGCATGGGTACCATTGATGGTAGCATTAAACTCTACATTTTGACTTAAGATTTTGAAACACAAGAATCGTACAGAATGTCACATCATCTTGATCAGAAATTTAATCATTCCCATCCCTATCACAGGCATGAAAATACTAGGATAGTATACGTTCATGTGAGTCTTCACAAACTTAACACGTCAATTTTGGATATCAAATATCGCAATTATCATTTTTAACAAAGATACATGTATATATACAGATACATTCTGATTTCCCATTATACCATTATCATCACTTATAGTTGTTTCATAAGCTATTAAAGCCTTTTTTCAAGCTTGTTATTAGAGAATGGAAGTAGAAATATGAGTGTAGAAACAAGAGTAACATGTTTGCTATAAATTAATACAATTACACCCGAGAGTGAGAGAGTGCTCTTGGGGAAATTAGAACAATGGAAAAGTACAAATTCATGTGTCAATATTTTGCCCATCTATCATGATCTAATTACTTTATATTCTGATGGACTCTTCATAACAGATTTGTTTTTGGGTGATTGTGCTACAATTGCACCCCTTTTTTGCCATCCACATTTACGACATGACTGCCGGCGGGCTTTGATATCTGTTTATGACATAACTGAGTCATGATCTGTATCAACCCCAATCTTCATCTGCTGTAATATTAGTCTGTTGTATTTGGACCACTAAGGTTTGCATTTTGAGATGTTATGAATACAAGGACAAACAATGGTTATACTCTGGTAATATGCTCATGAAATCTAATAAAATCTAGCAGACGTCAAGGTGTGGGTAGCAACTGATCAGCAGAGCCGTAGGGTCCCTGCAGATCAAAGTGAGCACCCATCAGGACATTAAATTAAGCCTGACAATGCCAAGACAGTGTCTGCCATTTTCCTGATGACTTTTCCTCCCTACGATCAAACTGACACAGGAAAAGATATGAAAGACTAATGAAAAAGCCAAACTCAGGATCAGTATCTTGCATATGAGTGTAATGGAAAGAAAGAGTGAAGTTTTACAGAAAAGTTTAAAATCATACCGCTGATGAAATTTGACTACCTGGTAATTATTTTGTTACCAACATTTAAATTCTTTAGCATTTCAGTATTGGCATGTACATGTATTATAGATTTCTATGCTTTCTGTGTATACCGATATTTTAAGATCTTCCAAAAATGTTCACAAAACGTAGCCGCATGAGCAGTAAAATGAACTATGCAGTGCTGCAAAGTCTAAATCTGCTTTCTTCCCATTGCAAGTGACAATAAATGGCAGAATTTGAGAAATTGGGTGTTCCAAATACAGATGGTGCTACTTAGACCTTGAGTCTTGTACTCCCAAGGGCTTGTTTCTGCATTTACTTTGTTACCATTAGTGCTACACAGAAAGCAGTCATATCTTCTCCCTTCCAAATATGGCGCCAAAGTAAAGACCTAAATGTAATAACTATTGTTGACTTAAACTAATGAGAAACCAAATTTTACGTGCTCTAGCACTTTGGAGGGTTTCTTATTCTCTCGTGTCATATGATTGAAAGTGAGAGCAAATAGAGCATCATCCTACGTCATAACTGAACCAAACATAGCGCGAGAATCTCTAAAAGACTGTCAAACCTACAGACAAGATTTAGGGTCCCAGTGTTTGCCAAAGAGATGTAAAGTAAATGGCGTGGAAATGACTGGATCGGGTGCTGTATACGCTCAATGTGGGAGCTGCACCTTGTAGAAGGATTTTCATACAGAGGCTTTTACTAAATAAGGTGCTGGAGACAGCATGAAAGAACATGATGCATGATGGGATGGCGACTTGAATGTGCAAGTGTGAAAACTTGATTATGCATCATGCAATAATGGAAGATATGATGCACGCAAAACACATTTGAACAATTTCATTCTCATTTAATGTTCTTTACAAGAACAGTTTTAGGCTTTCACTTCACCTTTATAATTTTGAAAAATATTGGTAAAATGTACTAATCCTTGTATACACTCCCGACAGAAAATCAAAGCGAATCACTGATTAACACAAAATTACAAATAGTTTTTGCATTGCTCATTTATAGATTTCATTAGTGGTAATGCTCCTTCCAAGTAGATTTCATTATCGACTAAAGACACGTCGAGGTATCCGCTTGCTTTGTTGTGTAATGACCTAATAGATTGCAGGTAGTTTTAGGATAGTACAAAATGTGGCTGAAAACAGAACTTCAATACAATGCGTATGCCCAGTCTGTTTCCAACAAATAAATTGTTTGTATGCCATACCAGTAAGTTGTTTATGTTTTATTAAGCATTATTTGTTAGCGTCTTCCCTATTGAAACACCAACAAAGTGCATTGTTCATTACTTGTAAGTGGCTTTGAGAAGCGCCTTTCAGTCCTCCTGCAAGTATTCTACATCTGGCAGGAGGAGAGACATTTCAATCAATCCACAACGGGATGATCAAACATACACAATTGATTTGCTGCTGTATGAGTCCCTCAATGCATGGATAATCATCATGGAATATTGAATGAATCGCAATATTTGTATTTACATGTGGATGAAGTGCAGTATTAGGGACATATTAGCATTAATCATGTATGTTAACTAACAATCAACCAACAATACAAAGTACACTTACTACAGATGCTGCTCACATATTTTTGACAGTGTTAACATTAAAAACCCAGAAACTGAAGACTTTCTGTCACACACTTACTCTTGTTTAGCACTATACAGTCCATCATTGCATACACAGTGAGGTAATTTTTTTATAGAAATCAATTAGCTTTGATTGAAGATTATAAAGTATAAGCAAAATAATTACAACTTTAAACTAACTCTCATTATATTGGTTCACAAAGCTAATGCAACATTCTTACCCAAGTCTTGTGTTCACATTTCTTTCAGATAATTGTGCAATTCTAAGACCTAAACACAATTTTCGCAGACAAGAAAGGCATAAGGTCGGAAAGAGGAAGTAAACCCCTGCCCATCACAAGTGGCAAATACAATTACATTTACACTGCCTGCTGTAAATGATTCAATGGACAGGACCAATAATCAGACACAATTCGATTTACAGCTTCATATTTAGCAAAGAATTTGCCATTCACCAAATCATCCGAAAGCTCAATCTTATTTCCTAATGCTTTTACTTGCATTACCTACATAGAATACATTTATGTTGTACAGGCTTCAATTTGCATATGTATGAGATAGTATAAAAACAACAACCTTAGGAAGTAATCTACTTATTATTTCTTTGTAGACACAATCATTTGAATAAAATACTAAATAGATCATTTGTTTTGGAGAGCTCATTTTTGGAATAACTCTCTGAACGCTATATATAACAAATTACTTAAACCCCGCAAACACAGACGCACATAAAGTCCCATCTCGGGTGCAACCAATAAGTAGCGCTGAAGAAAATTAGGTCTATTACCAGATGGTTAAGTGTTTCTCTGGGTGCAAGGGTAGTCCTAATTTTTATGGTAATGTTACGTAGCTTCTGCAGTCTTCCTGATTACCTTTAAGCAGATAGGTAATGATTGCAGCATGGCACGTGTATAGACCCTTTTCATGCACATGCATTTTACATACATGTATCTGTTATTATGATACCAAGCCCCTTCACAAAACAATGAATCAGACATTCTATCATTCCGTGCAAAAATCACCGCCAATAACCCACGCTGATTGGTCAATCTCCGTGCTCAATTTTGCGATGGAAAACACGCTCCCCAAAAAAAACACGGCGCTAGTCTAACCTCCTCACAATATCATACAGCCACTGACGTAGTAAGGCGTGTTTTGTTGTTGCGGAGATCAACAGTTTAGACTAACGCCTCCGCGCGATCAAAACTGTAGGAATTGACTTCTCGCGCGCTCAAAAACAAACGAAATTGACTTGAATGTCTTGATATATGATCTATTTTAAAATAAAGTGGATTTTAGTCATGATAGAATGGTGATTGACCACTGGATTGGAGTGTCAATCGCAAAATTGAGCATGCTGACGTCTGATTTACCCCCTCGTTCGGGTCGCTCGGCGTAAATCAGACGTCAGCATGCTCAATTTTGCGATTGACACTCCAATCTCGTGGTCAATTCCTACAATGTTTGGACAGCAAAGGAAAAGTTGCATTAGGTTTTAAAAAATTCACATATAGCGTCAGGTTTCTGCACATTTTCATGGTCATGCAGTAATTAAACTTATACTCTCTCTCTCTCTCTTTCTATGGCAAGCAAGCTCCTATCCACTATATTGACATACACTGTAGCTGAAGACACATCTTCCATTTGACTATATCAAGTGGCCTAGACAGGAATCGAACTCACGACCCCAAGGTTGTGAGACCAGAATGATACTATCATCCCAAGCAGCACCTTGGGGTTGTGAGTTCGAGTCCTGTCTGGGCCACTTGATATAGTCAAATGGAAGATGTGTCTTCAGCTATGTCAATATAGTGGGTAGGAGCTTGCTTGCCATAGAAAGAGAGAGAGAGAGAGAGAATATAATTGTATCCACAAGCAAACTTGGGAAAAACGCATTAGTAATTAAACTAGTTCTGAATTCATAATATCCCATGACATTAGTCCATGAAACAGTCAAGGGCAAATTTTCTTCTATTCTAACATCATGTTCATTCTCAAATAAGTTGCAATCGAAATCATTGTATCATTCATTGAAGCTACAAATATTCGAGTCCGAACATTTGCACAAGTATAGGCGAGTAAACCCGAGAAACATGACTTTATGTGTCCCCTGGATCAATAGTCGTGCATCGGGCCTCATGATTCATGCATGAACGGCGTATAACAACATAACGCAATTGCTGTCAATGATGTTGGTCACCGCAATCAAACGCTACTGAGAGCTGACATTGTGGGTTTATGTGGGCTCTTCAATCATGCCCATGCAGGGGTTACTTAATTAAGCTTGAAGGGATGGGTCAAGTGATTCGTATTGGGCAATGAAAATAGCGATTTAGAAGAAAAGAGGTCATCCCACAATTGATCATTTCCTCGTTTCCAAGGCTATCAGAAATACGCAGTGTGAAAAACCCAATATCTGATGAGCGTAGTCGGTATAGTTTGTTATTCATGCACGGTAAAAAATGCAAGGAAAAGCATGCATGTGGAAAAGCAATAATCAAACAAAAACCCATAAAATGGAAAGCATTTGGATATTTGTAGAAGGTTCCCAGTTGGCGCAAAGAAAGTCGTGAAAATGGGAAGGGTTTGTACACAAGTCACTTGGGGGATGAGCGGGATGGGATTGAACCCGATGACAGTCCTTGGGTGCGGCATGGAATCATTTGCTACAGTAGAACCTCTAATTTTGACCAATTCACTATTGAGAGCACACCTAAAATAAGAAAATGTTTGCTGCCTTTGAGCTATATAAGAAACTGTCATGAAATTCTATAAAGAGAACACCTCTCTATTGGGACCACTTGAGGCCAGCCCAAGGATGGCCTAACAGAGAGGTTGTCCTATAGTAGAATCAGGGAGCTGACACGGGGGTGTGGTCACTTTATGCGTGACACGGTGATACTGATGGGTATTGGTGCCACAATCGAACGGCCTTGACTGGTGTTCATGCTCTAAGCTGGTTGTTTCGGTTTTTATGGGTTTGTTCAATAGTAATTGTTTTTTAATGCTTGGTTCAGTTGAGTAATAGAATTTGCATCTTAGAAATTGTATCTTTATATAATTTTGAATTATGAAGTTTGGTGAATAATGTGAAAGGCTATATTTTGTTAAATATATCACACTCCAGTATTAAAGGAAGTTTTCTTGAAGAGTACATGATGCCTAAAAACACATACGTGAAAAGGGTCCATAGTTCACAAATCTCTCACTCATTTCATAGCAATCTCCTGCCACACAACAGACTTCTACACAATTATGAAGACAGCTCATGTCTCATTTTTGCCACACTGAATCTAATCTAATTTTCTTTATAAATAAAATATGTGTAAACCTACGTACCCTCTATATTGAGTATGTAGTTTTCCGAGCTTTCCACTTCGCCACCGAGGTTTTTCGCCTTACACGAGTACACGCCGTTGTCTTCTGCTGTGACGCTCGTCACTTTGAGCCGGGTCTTGTGTATCCGCACATGCTCATTTTCAAACAACCTGAAAATTGAAACAAACCATTAAAAATGCTGTACCAAAATAGTCATTTGCTAGGCATTGCACATAATCAGTTTATAACAAACATAAGAAACTAAAAAAGGAGGCATAATACAAACAATAATAATCATATACCAGTACTGAATATATAAATTTTAATCATGGCACATACAAGAATTTTCCACCTTTGCAGTCATTCAGTAATTATTCCAATCATTGTTTTTGTTTTCCTTTCTACAAATCATTTACTGCAATTTGATCGGTACATTTTACGAAAAGCAGCTATAATAATAATGCAAAATAGCAAATGATAAATTCCTTTTGAGAGCTTATTAAGAGCATATCCAAGGGCAAACTGCCTCCATTCTACACTTGTTTTAAACGTCATATAAAGCACCAATAGGAAAGATCACACTTGTTTGGACTTTTGAAGGAAGGAAATAACAATAAATCTCTGCTGTTAACGAGACTTCCTTTTGAATTGATTTAATTGTGTAACCCTGATATTAGGCCAGACGCTCTTTGAAAGTTATGTGGGTGGTTGAATAGGGTTTAAGTAGCAAAGAATCTATACATAAAAGCAACTCATGTCTATTTGTCTGACTACCAGTTAAAATAACGGCACAAAAAATTGAAATACGATTGTCAAATTTCAAATTACAATTTCACATTCTAAATTGTGTAGTTTGTATTTTTTGACACTGCATATAAAAAAGAGACTGTGCTTGACACTAGACCATTTTTGTAAACAAGAAATAGATGCTCTGAAAAGTGGTTCATGGAGCGTCATCTTATCCATCAATTATAATGCCATTTGTGTCCCCATGAGGGCACCACTAAAGACAGGGGATTTTCTCATAAGGCCTTGGGTCGTTAGGGAATTCCAGGAGCAGAGGGAACATTCCATTTTTCATCCTTAATCATGTGTAATGCATGGAAAAAGCACTAACAAGGTTAAATTTGAAAGAGTCCAAACTTTGTGCAATGGAGAATATTAACTGAATGTGAGTAAAAGGTGGTGTATAATTGTTACTATTCAAGACGTCCATACAAAACCATTACAAACAGCATATTAAAGGCAAATCTTGATACAAAATATGCACAAAATCACTGAATAAGCAAGCTTAAAAGGAAACAATCAACATATTTGCTTCATCCTATTTTATTGGTATTTTTAACATTTTTGGAAAATATATGGACTAATTTAAAGTGCGCATTAAAGTTTCGTATTTCCGCCATGTTATATACCAGACAGCCAAGCAACCATTTAGCTTTCTGGCAATAAAAGTAGCAAAAACTTTCACTACGTGATGTACAATGAATAATGATCATATCTCATGGGATTTTTAAAAACTAGATACACTATAATTCATTATTCCAAGTGTGAGAAACAAATATTCAAACAGTGGAAGTAATCAATTTTTAAACATCCATTCTTTCAACGAAACTTGAAATTCGACTTGAGAGTCATAGCATTGAATAATTAATTATTTAACCCAATAACTAGCACTGACTGTTCAGTATGATCAAATGAACTTGTCATAGCAATGCAAGATGACTAAATGAAAAGGCCAACAATTTTAATTGGGTGATAATGTAAAGTAATAAATAACCAGTGTGACACTGGTCCAACATCTGCGCCACTGGACAAGTGAAATTAATGCATTTTTTCCATAATGAACTTTCTTCAGCAACCATCATTACATTATAGTAACTCCTAAAATTACCACTGTTTGAACTGTTTGAAATCTAATAACTTTACCTACTCCAATGAGATTTACTACATATATTTTGACAATTCAATTTACAAATGTATTTTAAATGAATGAAATAAATCACAAAACGGACATGCTACATTTTTCTCAAACTACGTAACCCCGCCCTAGCTTTCTGACCCAAGCCTTAACACTTGGCAATCACAACACTTTGATTATAAGCACTTGCTTGGCAAAAGTTAACGATAAAAACAGTGTGTTGATATTTGATTAGAGAGGAAGGTGTGTTTTATGCAATGTCCAGCCGCCTGCCATCTGGCTGTGCTGGGAGTAGCCGGCTGTGTCGGCCATGACATGGTCAAGCAGGCGTGAGTGTGCAATGACCACAGCGGCTTTACACCTTCACTGCACCTTGTGCATAGTGATTAATAGCAAATGCTGACCGGTTAATGTGCTAGTGTTTAATAAGGCGGTGATTGCCAGTGAAAAGCTATTTAAACTTTTCACTTTGATTGTTATTCAAATAGACTGAAAACAAAATTAGATAAATGCATGAATTAGTCAAATGATAATTCATGCATCCTGATAGATCAGCTCATCATAATACGTTGCATTGCTTGATACTTCCATAGAATCCTATAAACCCAGTAATCCTGTGTCTAAGCTGAGATTTGTACAGAGACAGTAGTTATAAATAAGGACACCACCAAGCATGCTTTTATGGTCCTCTTTTGGCACAGCAGGGTGGGGGCGGTTATAGCACCACAGTGTTACTAAAGACAGACAATTACCATGAAAAATAGGATTAAAGACCATGTAGTCACTATTTCAAGATTACATTTTGTATGTACAATCAAGACGCAATTGTTCATTTAGAGTGACTATTAGATATCAGCAGAATAACTAGGCAGATCAGTTATAATTATTACCAGGGGAATAATTAATGTAAAACCCTTTAAATATTTCTAGTTGAAATTAAGCATTTTCTCTTGCTTTTTATAATATCATCATTTGTTGGACAGCAATAAAAACCCACAAAAATGTTTATTCCCATAGAGCAACACCTTGTTTTGAATAGCAAGTGCATAGAAAGCTGAACAATGTTAATTTGCTAGGACCATGCAATATCATGATGTATGGCATTTGCTGGTCCAGGTACAATATGTTGTGTCTATCTATCAGGATTGGCAAATTGTGATGGAAAAAGGTATTGATTCAGCTCACCGTCAAAGACAGTTAAAAACCCACATTCAATGATATTTCCACTGATATTGTTCACGCTGCTCAATCATTTCAGGCTACATTTTCCCCTCCCATGTAATAGCAGAACAAAAATGCAGCTTTGTGTTAATATTCTTTAAATTCATTCTAATGCATATATGTCACCAGAGATTGCATAAAAACTATACATCAGTTTGTAATGCTTCGTAGTACAGATTTTCACAATAAATTTCATTGTAACTTACAAAATCAATAAGTTTTTTCAGAAATGACACCCTAACAAGGACACAACTGTCTATTGAAAACGTAAATTGCCAAATTTGGACGGCAGCTATCAATGTGTCATCATCAGGGAGATAATGGCCGATTTCACCGACTACGCCTCGGTGATTAAAACGGTGTGGATCGGGTGCAGCCAGTCAAGAGTGCGGTGCTCGGCAATTTCTTAAAAACACTTTGATTTATATGCATTCAATTATTACACAAGGATGAGTATTGGCAAAAGAGCGTGGTTTTGGGTCAGTGTAACTGTAACCCTCGCTTCACTGATTGCTTGGGAGGAGTAACATTAAAACAAAGTAGAGACATTAAAAAACTTGTGCCAAGCTGCTCATTTGCATACGCCAGTGACCCTTGTAGACTTGCTTCATGGCTTACTAGCCCCAAGACTCAGGCTTCCATGGCAGAGTGAACACTTTGCATTGAAATGAACACTTTGTGTCCCAGTGGTGATAAATCATGTCCTAATAAGGCGGACAGGCCTCGTGTCTCACAGTATCAGTGAGTTTTTTCCCACGTCATCATTATCCTCAGAAATTTTCTCAGAAAAGGTTCTGACCTTTAAAAGTTCCGATTTGCTGAAAAAATCAGTGATGGACAACCATAATCAATAAGATTAATGCAGACCATCTTCCATTTACATACATGATTGGCACAGTTCCTATAGTATCAATGCTAAACATGTACATGTATTGACCATTAATCAATAGAATATAGTTTGCCTAATGTATTTTGTTACCACTTTAAAATATCTTATTTACCACATGTAGGACTAGTTTTAAGTGCCAATAATTTGCTGCTGCCGTGTGGACATGAGGAGCGTCCCTCCCCATCCATTATCGTGTCAGAGCGGACATTTCGGCTGAGACACTGCCCAGTGGAGGAATGGGCGCATCATTCACTGGGGGACACCTCCACAGAACAATACATCATTGGTTGCCAGGGAATGCCGATTTACCTCCATTTTATGACAGTTTGTGTCACGTTGCTATTAAAAATTTGCAATTCTACAAATGCATTGTGTTCAACCATGATTGAGCATCTTTGTGTGTCCAACTGGTTCATCTAATTGCTGTAGTAAAATATACTTTTTCACTTTTATTGTCTCTGTTGATAACATGTTTTACAGAAATTGAAAGATGGCATAACTGGTTGCAATAACAAATTTCTAAATGTTATTTCAGCTTTGCTTTTTAAATAGTGAATTTCTATGTTTGATAAAATATATTTGGGACTTGTTATGTTTGTGTTGCATATATATTATATCTTTTATAACTTAAGAAGACTGAAGTACAAACACATACATGGACAGGTTGCGATGTACTTACCTAATCTTGTTCTTGTACCACTCTACAATGGGCTCTGGGTTGCCGTCCACCTGGCATTTGAGGGTGAGGTCGACGCCTTCTGCCACATCCTCCTTGTTCTTCAGCTGCACACTTGCAACCTTGTCTATCCCTGAAACAGCAATTATATTGGTATTTACAAACATAAGTAAATTCAAGTATATGAAATACAAAAATTAGTCTAGAATCTTTTTTAATTATGTTAAATCTTTTCTGTTAATGAATTTATGTTAGGTTGCATAAGTTGACAGATATGACCGAAGGTCATTCACAAATAGAAATTCAATAATAACTTCCATGAAATGACAAAACTGTTTATTTTTATTTTATCTAACATGAAAGCAAAGAGCTATCATCAGTCTCCAAGCTCTGGTCTTGCAGTGTGGAAGATGCTTCAAATTAACATCACATTGTCCCCTCATCATTCTTCGGTGACCACACTCTTGACCAACATAGGTTACTCGATCTCTCATCACATATTACTCAAGCAGACTGATATATTGCCTCAGATAATCAGAGTGAGCGTAGAGTTACGTCTGTGACAGCTTGGTGGGCGATACATATCCCCGTCCAAGCCTCACTTAACCACAAGTGTGGTGTTGGTTACATCCTTTTAATCTTATTAACACCGCCCATAAATATGATGTGGTCTATCACTTATTAAGCTGTTGATGGATCCCATAGCTTGATTTATGCTTCCAAGAAAAAATTCCCCATACGAATTAGTGCCAAGCTCATCAGGTTGGAGCTATTTTCTTCATAAAATACATTGCTACTGTCATTGATCGAATAATCAAATAACATTGTAAATAACAGTGTAATACATAAAAATTTCGTGTCTGGCCAGACAAGGGCTCTCACTAGAAAAATGTCATGCTCAGATGATGAGCATCCTTCTGATGACTATCTGCTTCCCTACAAGAAGCGAGGCCTGTAAGAAGAGAGCTACTCTCCTGACCTCTGCAACAAAAACACATCATTTGCAACAGCATGACTCATTTGCATAGAAATCACATTGTCGTTATGACTGCTCCTGTGATAGCATCTCCCTCGCCCTAATGCCGGCCAGAAGTGATAAGGCCAGCAAGAAGATACCATCTTCATCACCCCCACCGTCCTAACGACTCCAGCCACAATTTGTCATAACTGAAGATTATCAAACATTCATGGGCATGGGGGCACAAAAGAATATAGGAGTGCCAACAAGCGGTCAGTAGTGGTCAAAGATCAATAAACATTCCTCTCTTTGGGCGCTGGCTTTACGCCGCACACTGACCTCATGATCTGTGGCTTTTAATTAAGAGTATTAATTGAAAGTGGACCAAAAAGGCCTGACATAATGTTCGCGATTTAGTCTTGTGTCTTTTTGGGGCTAGTGAATGCTGTGAGCTAAGGAATCCAAGAAATGACCAACAAATCAATGTATATTGCTGTGAAGCCAATAAATTGCAATTAACTGAAGTAATCATAGTCCAGAGCGTGATTAATAGCTGTTTGTGTATGTACAGGGGGCATCCTATGAATATTTTGATGCCAATGAATACAACTAGATGAATCTACATAATGGATGATATTCTTTATACAACATGCAATCTTTTATACATAAATGCCTATTTTCTTTATTCAATATCCAAATAAAATCCAATTTAAATACTGTATTTTATGTATTGTTCAATAGTAAACATTTTGCATAATCATTCGTTTAACATATCAATGTCACTATGATGCGCAGTCTTGCAAGCACAGTCACTATCCATCTTCGTATCTTCTCATTTACCCTCATTAAGTATGTTATGATCAATTCAAAAAACATCATCTATCATTGTTCCAATAAGGATTCAAACCCACTACCTTTTGATCTAAAGATGGTTAAATGCAAACTCAAACAAACCCATGAGTCGCGAGCGCAGTGTGAAATACAAGACAGCATGCTCCTTCACTGAAGCAGAAAATTGCATTGCACAATTTGTGGTATTGTTTTCACTTCTCTGTCAATTACAGTAAAGTGTCTGACTTGAAGAGCAGCTATTTCAAGTAAATAAACAAACACGTCTTATGATCTAGACAGATGCCAAGATATTTTTGTACAAGGAAAACTTTTTTTAACCACATTTTTTAAAAATTATTCAGCATTGCCTCATATATTTTCCCCATTTATTTTGTAATCAACAGAGTATTCAAGAACAATTAATAAAATATCTGTTAAGTACAATAATTAATTTATGTGTTCCTAATGCTTATAGTTTTGATCGACCCACCATAGAATGATAAAATATGCAGTTATCATGGTTATTTTGTCATCCTAAAATCCTATAACCCCATCATATAGAAATTCACTGGTGTTAGGACCCTCCAAATTGTTATCTAGCTATAGTTATCTACTGAAATATAATGTTCTATTTCATCTAACATTTGCTTTAATACGTTATCACAATTATACAAAATTATATACAAGTATTTTTTATAGTAAGTGCCAAAAGTCGTGTGCACGATCTTGCACCTGATGAGCACCCTGGTAGTGCTAATGTCTCGGTGTTGTTACACTGCTCGCCTGTCACGTTCCACTTTTGTCATTGACACTAACGTGAACCAGTTTCTATGAACCAGTTTCTTTTTTTGTAATTCCACAGTTTTTAGTGTATGACATTCATTTAGATCTAACTCTAGGTCGTACACCACAACACAGCAACTTCATGATACAACAGGTATTGCAAGTCACTATATTCTCACGATTCTGGACATCATTTAAATATATACTATATTTCTTACCATTAGGAATATATGTACATAAATATAAATTTCAAATTGTATTATACACATAAGAAATCTTGTCCATAACTCAAACAATCAGGCAATAAGATACAATTTATTATCCACTTACCGGGTAACATTCAAGTTATAACCTTCTTAAATAGCATTACAAATCAAATTTGTAATAAATTTTTAAATCAATTACATTGTGTATGCCAAGTGGCTGGCTTTCTAAGATTACGTATAAATCTTAAACTGAGAAGCTCACTTCATGCACTTGAGCAAAAGTGAGAAATGCCAAACAGACACTTTATCAGTGTTAAGATGCGGTGGAGATAATCGCCAAAAAAAGAGAAAAATTGGCAAACACAACGCTATTATCATGGAAAAAATGGATCCTACCAGGATCCTCCAATGCAAACAATTTTGAAACCTGAAATGATTGTTGCTCAGTAAAATAGCATCGCCCATAAGTATACACTGAACTGTATCTCGTCAAGATTTGATGATTTATAGAAGTATTTTGATGTGCGAAATAAATGACAGCAATGAGGTTAGTATAATATGCAAGTGTTTCAATTCTGAACAGGTAATGAAAAATATTTTTCCTATTAAAACAACCTGAAACATAATCCATGCTAAGAAACAGAGAAGGGGGGCTAAGTTTACTACTTGGTCAGTATTTACAGGTATGCACGAGTGGCTGTATGTAACAAGGACGTATGTAAAATGTTAATTATTATAATATGGTGGCCCATTACCTACGCGGCCCAGTGATAAAAGTGGCGGGTGACAGCGAGATTAGTGACTAAGCCCACAGGATTGAGACCCCATCACCGATGATTTATGAGATTCTCTCATTCCCTATGATGGACTTCTGAGTTGGTGTTCATTGCTGATCTTAGAAGGTCATATCCATTACACTTTATTATGCACTATATTATGAATGAAATAAAATTCAGAATTTTCTCATCAAATAAAGGCACCACACAATTTATAGGGGATACTCGAATCGAAAGATTTATCATTCAGTAAATCTTCGTTATTCAATATCACAGTACATGTACTAGAAATCAGGGACAACTGTTTCCCTAGATTTATGATCATATAAATCGAATACAGTGTTCTCCAAATTCATGTCTAGTTAAAAACAGAAACCCGAATCTTCTTACAAAGATAAAGCAGATGAACCTGCTAGTAAAGATGGCAAAAATGACATAATGTGCACATGTTAAACGCATTCTGATTTCTGTCAATCTATGGCTGTAGGAAAGCTCTTGGTACTAATGCTGAAAACAGCATCCAACTTGAAAGAATAATGAGTTAATATATAAATGTTTATGAAGCCCTGCTGCAATTTCCATTATACTGCGGGAGCCCACACAGTGGCATAAGATAGCAGGTGGAAGGATTTTATTACCACAAATAGCCTCTGTTATGGAGAGTTTTGTGCAATTGTTCTGAATTAGCACTGCGATAAATAGACAAACAAGCCATACTAATGTCAAATCTAGTTCAGAATTTCAAAGTGTTGCTATTGCAGTTATTGTTATCAGCACAGAAAGCAACTGTAAAAGCACAAACCAGATGATAACATGTGTGAGCAAGTTTCAGGACAAGCACAAAGGACCATTACAATAACACCAGATTATGACATAACATTTCCTTCATGCGCTCCCCGTATTTCCCTTGAGTAACTGTACTAACAAATGTATTGGCATATATTTCCCAGGTTAATACTACAAATTGCCACCAGATAGAGGCATTGCATCACTAAGCAGACTATCTATAGTTACACAAATACATTCTAAACCTCTGACCCTTTGTGACCAGCATATAAATCAAAGATAATCACAGGATAAGCGTGCAAGATCTATTGTAAATATCAGATCATTTGATCCAAAATAATAGTGTGCATTTCAATCCTCTCTCAGCGCTGTTTGCCTTCTATTATTTCATTTTCTAAGTGTGCATGTTGAATGAAATAGGTCCGCCATGAATTCAGATATCGCAATGAAATAATACATGTATACTATACATTGTATAGTGAAGTTGTAAGTGCATTGACACTTTAATTTCATATGGCATTTACAAAAATAATCTTAAAAATAATAATACTTTCATTTAACTAAATCTGACACATAAAACTGCAATGATTATTACCATGGAGTACACACAACTTGTACATGCTCTTAACGCATGTAACAATACACCAAACAGATAATCAACTCTCTCACCCACGAAAGCCAGGCAAAAGATGGGAGATTCCATATAAAGTGCGAAAACGTACGCAACATCTGACACCCTTGATTTGATATGACATTGATTTGTGCTTTATTTCGAGCTCGATCTGTCCCTGCGATGTTGTCTTTTGCTGAAATTACGATGCCATATTCTATCTATTGGCTGATAGAATTCCCCGTTTCTGCTGCGGTGGCCATTTCCATTTTCTTTAGCGGCCATTTTGCATTTACCAGGCTATATTTTGCTGCCATTCGGGGTGCATGGTGTGTTTAGGGTTCAGCTCAGTTTGGGGCACAGATATTGTCAGCTCAGGGTCAGAGGAAGTGAAGCGTCCACTGAGCTAGCTATTAAGAACTGATACAGCCGGGATGACTCTTCATCTTCTTTCATAGGCTTAATAAGTAAATGGTATATCATGAATTGAAAGTAAAACAATTAAATTATCATAGGTTGTAAGTCTAATTGAAATCACCTGTTAATATATTAATCATAATTTATGTTACTTGTTTTCATATCATTGACAAGATAGAATGGTTGCTACTCAATTTTAATGATTCATTTTTGAAAGAGAAGATTTGCATGAAAAGTAAATATTGGAGTATTTTCTGATAAATATTTGAAAACAGCAAACAATCTATTTTAAAAGTAGGAGAGCATACAGAACTTGCTCCAGCGAGCTGCTGCCTTTTGTCATGTTCCACATACAAATGACCATATTTGGCAATTTGTTCCGAATTGGTTCTTTATGAGACAAATATGTAACACAATCTGAATATCTTCAATTTACTGTTTAGCTTGTGTGCTGCACAAGTAAGTATAACAGTATAAAAGATGCGTTGAAATTATCAGTATATAATCTTTTCTTTTATAGTGGATATTGCTCACCTTTTTTACACAAAAGCAGGTCGTCTGGTTAAAAAATCCTGCTATATCAAATAGCAATTACTCTTCAAAAAGAAGAAATATCTCATGCAAATTCATCAATTCCTTCACAGAAGAATTGACATGTACCGATCAAGACAGGAGAAAATAGAGAAAAATGATGCTGGGGTTGAAGGTCAAGAGAAAGGAGCTAGATGTAAATCAGTTCAGGTTTCACTGGCACCGGACATACATCTCAATTGTCAATTAGTGACAAGCACCATTCATTTGTTTGCTAAATGATCATTATTCAAATCAATAGATAACAAATAGGATCACCCATTCTTAAGAAAGTTGATTTGCACGATTTGTATATTCAACGAAATCATGAATATATGTGCTATTCAATAATAAAACCGAATTGTTAAACTTTTAAAGTACTTTAAATGTGATTGCATTTCTGTGATTCCCTATATTTATATGTTCGTGCTTCTTATTCACATATAGCAAATGAAAAATTGAAATGGTCTCTTGAGATTTAGCACAATCTTGTGCAATTGATCAATATCAGACGATGGCCAAGTGACATATCCAGAAAAATTACATTCATCATCGCTTGCACCTTACCAATTAAAGACGCACTGTGCACTGCACATCTATTCACAAGGCAGGTCTCCAGAGCCTATATAAATCTCAAGAATTTTTTCTCCCGTATTAACACCTCTCAGGGGATCTATCCTATTACTTATTGTAATGACATACCTGCAAAACTCTATCAGTTATTCATTACATTTAGCCCAAAACCAGAGCAAGATGAAGATGAGGGGTGTAATTACGCCGGTGAGTTTTAAGGTGACTGAGTGAGTGATGTGAGTCACCGCTTCCTCACTTCCTGCGCGTAAAAGAGACAAGGATTTATTGTTTGTACCACAGTGCATTATTAAAGAAAGGATATGGTGTATTGAAAGGAAAACAGCAAAAAGACAGCAACATTTAAAAGGTGATATTTAACATACACTTTGTATTGAACAACAAAACATTTTCTTTGTACATTTTCTTTCTCTAAAACTAACACTATGTGCAGTAGATTTCAGCGCTTAAGTGCTACAGTGTTCTCCTTAATTCAACGTTGGAGTGCAATATGTCAGACTGATTTACAACTCCACACAGGTGCATGCATTGCATTCCCTCGCTGCCATGTATGGAAATGCAGTCCTTCCTCGCATTGCATGTCAACTGGACATCTTGCCTTTCTGCCTCATTTTTAATGGGAAGTTGCTGCAATCAAGGACTCCACTGCAATAGACGTCTGGGACTGTGTATGGCAGCCATTGATCCAGACACTTTAGTGGATAATTCTAATGAAACTATACATCATCTGCTCCCATCGTAAACAAACATGTAATAATGCTACAAGTTGAAAGTGCCTCAGAGAGAAATATATCATGATCTATAATTAACCATAACCTCTAAGGGCACAGCATTCCTTGACACAAAAAATGTTATCCATAACGTGGATGTAATTTGATTTGCATTAGCAATCAGGAGTTTTTGTTTGGCCTGTTGTGTGATCGCTTCAGCATTGTTTAGGACCTGGTGGGGTTAATGACAATGAGCCCATCTAGCTGATCCAACATACTTGTTTCTTGTTGGTGTTTGTTCCTCAGCACGCGATCGTCTCATAATTTATGATTCTCTGGATAGAGGAATTTGCTTTCCTAAGAGAACTGCGCATGTTTGTGTATTGCAGTTTACTTTTTTAGCAACTGCCTGTTCAATAACTAGATACCTAAGCTGTTTTATACCTGATGGTACAAAGTTAATCTTACCCATAATAAACTTGGAAGGAATGTCAAATTGGAGAGGGAGAATAATGCTCACTTGTGTGATATTTATTAATCTAAAAAAATGCACCTTGTATTTTGATACAGAACTAACTCACAAATAAATAAACATCAGAAAAGCTTCCACTAAATGAAGAAAATAGCTGTCCTGTCCTCTTCTTCAACGTGTTCTATGCAAACTAACCTGGATCAGCCAGACCCTCACACTGCTAGCTGGCTGTGGAATCAGAGGCTAGAGACTAGCGTGATGGCTGCTGTGAGGCTACACAAGGCCTGATTGAGAACACTACTGCAGATAATTAAATTCTGTCAACAGAGACACGTACATTGCAGACGGAAGCAGTGAGAAACAATGTCACTTTCAACTTCAGTCAGCAGACGACATCTTCCCCATTTCCATTATTGGCCTTGATAACTTTTCTTTTTGCATTTTCAAGATGAAAAGCCAAGGTTATCACGATTGGAAATATAATGCTGAAATAATAAACTCTGATGACAAGTCAGGGTGACGTTATATGGTAGTCATTATGCACATTATTCTTTTTGAACTATCATGCTCTTGGTGCATTCAAAGAATGTTCATCTACAGAGTATGTTAAGCGTGTAAATGGTATCTATAGAACTGTTTATTATTCGTACCCAAACAATGGATTGTAGTACAATTAAGTGTTATTTTAACAGCTTTCTTCCACCTGCAGGCTAAGACACGAACATATGGTTGGTCACTGAGGTAATCAGCCTGAGGTCAAGATGGTGCATGGGACGACCAGCTTGTGGTTAGGAGAGTCTGTGCCCAGCAGGTGCACTGAGGGAGGTAGTGAGCAAAGAAAAATACGCTAACACATGAGTAGACACACGTCATATACAATGATAATCCTAACCATTTGAAAACCATATCTATTTCTTTCATCACATGCATTTTCTTTTCTCTAAAATGAGTTCATCAAATATGAAAGTTTGATGAATTCATGGCTCAAGTAGTACATGTACCGGGTAGTTAAGCTGGTTATAGGTTATATGTGTATGTCAGTAACAAAATCGGACCAATTGACTGTCTACATATTTAATCTGTGAATACTAATCACTGAATTAGCTGAGGAACAATAACAATAAACAAGCTAATGTGAGAAAGGTTGAAAAATGGTAAACATGCCACTCATAACCTCTGAGCATCCAGCATACCAATTTCAACCACAATAACACGTAGGCAAGCATCTCTAGACTTGCTGACTATCAATCCAACATGTTTGGCCCAAAGGAAGAGCAAATAGAATTTCTGGTGTCAAGAGCAGAGGCCTAGAGACCCGCAGCTAGAGTAGAAATAGGGAAGGAGTGGTGATGTAGCGTTTCATTGAGGGATGCAAGAACATGAAACAAAGATGTCTACCTGCGGCTCTAATACAACTCTTGTCGACATCCATCAAGAGCCAGACTCACGACTCAACAAAACACACCATTCCAGCTGAATCTCGTGCACAGCAAAATTGAATGCAGGTTTTCGTGAAATTGCAGTGAAAAGGTATCTCCCTTCTTTTCGACTAATGTGCGCAACTTGAGGCAGATAAGTGATGCCTTTCTTCATGAGATGCAACGGGAGAAAGATATACTGGATGTTATGCTCACTTTGTAGTGGCCAATATCCAATATTATGAGCTGGTCAGCACAGATCCTCCAGGGTATGTCTTGATATATTATGATGTACACCAGGCATGATCTGTTCTAATATGAAATCACATTAGCCTTCAAGCGATTAATTCAGGATCATGAACTCTGTGAAAATGCACACTTCATTTATCAAGCGGGAAGCAATCCCAAATTCATATGTGGAGAATAAATAAATAAATTATAAAAAATAACCCAGGTTCATGTTAGAAGATGCATCTTAAAACAAACTATATAGCTATGTTGAATTCACAGACAATGTAATACATGCACTTAAAGGTGAATGAAAAAAAGGTTCTATTCAATTTGATATACAGATATAATACAGAAAATACTAACTGAAAACCAAACTGTAGGATCCAGCATCAAAAATATTCTATGGAGCTTCACTCCAATTAGTTAAGATTGCAGAAAGAAAAGGCGCAACATTGACTATTATGACCTCCACCTTGAATACGGCTCATTTTGCATGAGTGCGACCTTGACAGTCTTCCATACTAAAAGCTCCTCAGCAAAAACGCAGATTGATCTATAGCCCTAAAAAGATAATGGAACTCAGTGAGACCAAACAATGTGTTCTCTAACATCATGGCGTTACATGTTTTGCTGCACCATTTCTGCGATTTGTTCTGCTGTTTTAGCCATGAACCCAACAAAAAATACAATGGCTATTTGGATGGAACCACAATCATTAATACATCCAATTATGATTCAATCACTCACTAATAACAGAAAAGCATCTGATAACAATAACCAGATTGGTAGCATGTTGCGTAACTAGAACATTGTTTGACATTCTTATTGAATTATGTCCAGTTATAATCGAATTAGATGAGCACTGGCATCTGTTAGTCCGAAACCATCATAATGCAGCGAGGGGGCATACACCAAACACAGGACTTTACTCACTTAACCCATACACCAAGCAGTTGACTTTATTCACTTAACCCTTTTACTTCACTTTGCCATGGCCCTATCAGTCCTAGCAATTGGCGAAATTAGTCTGTGCCTTAGATCAATACAAGTAATTCTGAGGGATGGGAACCCCGAGGACAAAAGCTTCTGGTTTTCCTTTTGAGGTCTCCTTTGAGCATTGTGCTATATCTATGAAATGGGCTAATATAACCCATCACAAATTCATAACTGATTGTGGGTTAAAACTGATGGAACTTGAAGCATAATAACATTGATTAAAAGATTCACATCGGTATTCAAGTCCACAGCCACTAAAGAAAGATTGGAGGTTAAATGTTTCCATTTAAATGCATAGCAGCTCTGCACTACACTTTGTGGACAATAATACTCGGCACTCCAAATATGGAACATCTAGATACATGGGGATTCTTCCCTTAAATCGAATCTGATCCTGCCTATTGGATGTTGGAAGCCATTGAAAATCCACTTTCTTGGATGATGCTGAGCAAGACATCAACAGTTTCCACAGAGGTGAGTCATCACAATTTCCCTGCAATATTAAGTCTGTTAAACAGTAGCAACAGTTGACTCCGCCAGGTGGGATAACTACCCTCAAACGTACGCCTCTTCTTATGACCAAACACTTGAATCACCTTAGTGAATGTCTCACTTGGTCATAAGGGATTCTATTTAGACTGCTCCTCTTGGTCAAAAATCATTATTTGATAATTACTCATCACTCGACTCTGTGTGGACGCAAGAACTTAGTCATTCCTTATGCGGAATCTATATTTTGCAACTCAGATGTAATGATGTATGTGTATATAAATAAATCTTTAAGCCAAGCGTATTGAGTTACTTTTGGTACAATAAGATATATTTATAGAAATACACAACACATCATAAGAGATCTCTGCACTTATGTGGACAACAGAATACAGTAGCAACTCATTATCTCAAATACCTGGAAAATGTTTCAGATAGCCAAAACATTAGATAACCAACTGATATATGTTCATAATGTGGTGAAGAGAAATGAAACTAACCTGGAGACAACAAATAAATTGAGATGAGCAGTAATGAGTTAACAACGTCTTATTGCTGTACAATCCATGAATAATTACATTGAAACTCTGTTCACTATTGCTAAATATTATCATGCTGCTAAAGAGCATCCATTAATCACAAGTGTCTGCTAACTTATGAATAAACACATTAATGTTTCAGGGTCATTACTAATAATGTATAATAAATCAGTTTTCGACCACTAGAGACCTTCACAGACAGAAAACAATGGACTGTGAAGAGTGTAAATATGAGTTTAAGTACAGCTGACATTGCTTCCAGGGCGTAGTTCAGGTGTTCATAGGCCTATATCAACATGATCACACAAACAAAAATAACAAGTTACAAAACAAACTAAAACTACGAGAGTTACAGTTAATATGAACTTTGATCATGCATGTATCAAGTATTTTCCAGAGCATTTTGATATACAGTAGAAATTCAGTATCTCAAACATGCAAAATTCCTGATCAAGCGTTTTGTTATACAAACAAGAAATAGAAAATGAAATGTTAATAATCACTGAAACGTTACATGCCACATTCTGTCACAAAAAATTGCCGCATGAAACAATCAGGCAGCGATGCATATGAAAAAATCCTGTCCAAGCTCAATAAGCAATTCCAGGCTAAGAGTGAACTATTTGAGATAGCTCAATATTTGAGATAACTGATATCTGTTCATAAGGTGCTTGAAGGGAAAAGAAACTAGCCTTGAGATAAGAAAAATTCGAGTTAGCAATAATAAAGATAACAAGGATCTACTGTACGATTCACAATAAAATAATACACTGCCAGTGACATTGTATGCAATGAACCCACCCACATGCGATCCCCATAAAAGGGATCGGTAACAATAAAGGCTCAACAAAAGAGTCCTCAATAAAAATTTCTGGGGGTTATGACACCTATGATATGCTATCAGGGGTGAAGTAGACATCAATTTTTGCACCAATTGGTGTGACTCACAAATCAATGAGTTGAATCCTTGTATACACTGGGTAACCCTACAATAATCAAACTGTAAATACAAAACCTTTTCAGTCTATTTTAGGGGCACGAATAAAAAATGTTATGACAGTCCAAAAGAATACTGGCTTACAAAGTCCATTAAATCTGGGTTTCATCAAAAGTTGAATTACAAAATTTTGGAATGTAAATGGCACTGCACATTCATGTACATAGATCCACCAAATTAAGTACATGTTTTTTTACCTTTAGCTCATGGGCATTTCGATTATAGTTTATGGTGTGTAATTTTCAATGGTTTCGAAACTACATATTTTAATTTATCAAATAAAGGTAGCTATTTCGATAAATTTGTGAAATGATGTAACTTGAATAGTGTTCTGATGTAATTTTGGAAACATAGTAAGGGTCAAAGATTTCGATCTATGCGCATGTTTACTTATTGAAATTATCTTGACAAACAATTTGTTTTAGCTGATCATTGTTCGTTCATTAAGTTTTACGCCACATAAAAAGTGGCAACGCGCTTGTTACTAGTAAATTCTTATAGTTAAAATGGTACATATGTATAAATTGGAAGTGAAAGTATTTTCTTACGGAGCAGTACCAATAAAATAACATACTGTGTGTTTTGCAGAAAGACCTATACATTTTCCATACTGGAAAGTTTTGCTGTTCACAAAGGCACGAGCATATCAAGCTCGTGAACCACGAAATGTCATCATGTCATCATTGTGTGCATGAATGCAGATTCATTTCCAATTGTGGTACCCAATGGTATTATTATGTTCACCAACTAAACAAACAGGCGAAAGAATGCAAGCAACTTTTTATATGGCAAGATCCATCAAGCATTGTGATGCGTTATTGATGCTTTATGAATGTTGCCGTGCATGATCATCACCATTCCCCCGGCCTGAAATAGATGCTAGTAATAAGTTACTCACTTATTACACGAGAAGAATAGTCTGTGTTTTGCATGTCTCCTCGCACTATATCAGCCCCACGCTACTGGCAGTTATTATCCTTACGCTATGATATACTCCTGTAACTTTATAATGTAAACATTTTATCTTGTGGCATAATACAATTCTGTTGTAATAGAAAATGTTAACTCTCCTTAGATTAGCCAAGTTTATTAAAGTTTGGAATTGTCAAATCAGCAATATGTGCAGAGAAGTGAAAAAAATGCTGAATAGAAAGCTCAAAATATAGTAATAAGTTTAACATGACGACAGACACACTGTTCCTTCTCTGGAGCTTAGATGTTCTTACGAATAATGTTCCAGTAGAAATTGTAGACAATCAGATGCTGAGTATGTTTTAAGGTTCACCTGAGAGAAGGTAATAAAATAAACCCC
Organism: Streblospio benedicti; assembly: GCA_019095985.1. NCBI lineage: Eukaryota > Metazoa > Annelida > Polychaeta > Spionida > Spionidae > Streblospio > Streblospio benedicti. The sequence continues at coordinate 53,386,607 of CM032662.1, forward strand.
TCAGATTAAGCAGCTGAGCTACTTGGCCAAACAGTCATCACATCAAAGTGAGTGTCAGGCAAAATCTAACCCGAAACAGATCTATTTTGTTTCCTACATGTAGGTTAGACCAAAGTATGCATTTGGTACACGTGAAACGCACCTCACAATTTTTTGTTAAGATTTTTGTTAAGATTTTACAGATTGGAAATCAACTGGGTAATCAGAAACATGGAGTCTTGTCATTTGAAATTGATGGAACAGAATCTTCTTTTTCAACAGATCACTTATGTGTAAAGTACTTATTCATTTTTAAAGATGTTTTATTAAATCTACTATCTTTATGAAATGTCTCCTTACGTTAAACAATGCATAGAATAACTCTTATAACAAGTGAGTGTTTATTTCTGGGAAAGTAAGAACTGAATTTTTGTATAGTTGACAATGGTAAAAATGACTGTACACAACTGGTGATACAACTTAAGTATCGTTTGGAAACAGCTTCTTCCGAAATTAAGGTATCATGCTTCACAAATCAGCAGGCTGAAATATTACTGGTATTATAAAGAATTGCTAAATTCAGTATCCTATGATCTTAGTCATTACCCCTGTAAGTCATGCACATACATACACCAGTACTCTGGCACGGCCCATAATATGGATTGGTCAATTCCCATAAGGATCCGACCATCAATGTGAAGATGATAAGACATTTAGCTTCACCAGATTGGAGATTTCCCTGATGCCTTGAATTATCTCTTCAGGACAGAGTGTGACAGAAGCATTGTGCAATTGTATGGAAGAGTTCAAACTAGGAGATTTTCATGATTTCGTAAAAGCCAATAATTCTTATGGAGACTCATTCATCATCTATTCAAACAACGTTCTACACATCAAGTTAAAATATGCTTGGGGAAAACACATCAGCTAGTTATTGTGGTTTTACCATACTAGAAAGATCAAACAACCTGAGTGGACAATGCATGAAAATGCATGCTATGAACTATTGTAAGTGATATTGGCTGGAGTTATTGAGGACGACAGGCCCACTGTCAGTCACTATAATGGAGTTCTATTACAACACAAGGTCAACCTGCTTGTATCAAAATGGCCAGTGGCTTCATCAGCATAATGGTCACCTCACCTTGATGCCAAATTGTGAATGTTTTGTTTCAACTTGGTAAGATGTAGCCACTGGACACTTGCCTAATAGAGGATCAAATGGTCATTCCTATGATTGAAATGTTGAAATAAGTAGCGTTAAAAGCCAATCAACTGTTCATTATCTATTGAAAAAATTGGTTAGAGGGGTCATCAGAGAAGTCTTGTCAGTGTCAATCATTTTTGTGTAGCAATTTGGTTGCAATTAATATCTGTTTTATGTCTACAACCAGTGATCATTTTCTCATTCATTCACATTGTACAGAAATCTGAGCCAAAATGTTGACCAATTTATACAAGTTTGAGAATGATGTTTTACAATTTATCACTAGCACACGCACACACACAAACATTGCTCTCTGAAATATTTGTTAAGTATATTGAATAAGGTGATAATATTGATGATAAAGTATTATCAGCTTTGACTTCAGCACACAAAAAATCTTTATCCATTGTCTGACCTCATGATATTCTCTGTTTTGCATTCATAGAAAACATTCATGTTTTAACAACTCGTCAACGAACAAGAATGAATTTCATAAATGGTACACTTCAGAGAGTGATTATAAATCCCACAAAATATATAGCACACTTTGGATGCTGCACTACAACTTCAGCCATATCTGAAGTGAAAAAATTGGTTCCTGCCAAGAAACTTGTGCATCAAATAATGGAATTACTAGACGACAATTTATCATACAATTTGCTCTGGATTAAAGCCTTATCTCCAGGTATTTTCACTTTTTGTGCTGAGCAGATGAAGCTTGATGATTCAAGTGAACACTTTCAAAGCAGCTCACCTGCTGTGCAAGATGTTTTTCTCGATCGTGCACATCTGATCAACAACAAGAATGCTGTATTATCAATTGTGGCTAATAGTTATGTTGGATATTCTATCAAACAAGTTGCCACGGAAAAATGCTATGCTGAGAAGATGGATTTACAAATAAACGTTGTTGGTAAAACGTTTAAAGGCAAAATAATGGATCTAGCGTATTATATGGCCCATAAACTAAGCTGGATGTACAATGAATATGAGGCCATTTGTACACGAACCTCTGCGTTTACCAACGCTGTGAGCGCAGTTCTATTGTGTGTGTTCATGGTGATATTTGTAGAGATTGTCTCTGTTATTGGTATATTGTGACAGTACATGGAGTTTTGAGTAATTTTCCATTGCTACAATAAAATTTATAAACTTAAAATTGAATGATTTGGCACTTTACTGGGCAACCAGGCCACACCTTCAAAATGAGGAATAATTTAGGGCCTTCTAAATTAGATGTAGGATTTGATTGATTTCCCTTCTCATTATTTGACTGATCTTATAACGCAGAACACATATTTATTTTAAAGCGAAAATTGACTGAATGATTAATTTGAACTATTCTGGGGTTTTATTTACTAATTCACTATTCCTATCACTAAGCAAAGTTGGATTTCAAGCAGTTTTGCTATGAAAAATGCTTTTCGGAAAAGGAACAAATCCAAACAAAAAAGGCTTGTCTTTATGGATGCTTTGCCAAGTATGACAAGCTTGATATTGGGCTGGATGTGAATGATGGCCTATTACATACTATACATCTTATGAGGAGAACACAGCTTATTGTCTAAAGAATTACGTGGGATTTTGTCAATGACGGGCAAAGGAAAAAGATTTGACTGTCTACTTTCGAAAAATGTATGCTCACCTTCATGTTCTAACATGGATACATTTGTATTTGTAAAAACAGTAAAACCTCACTATGGGGCTACTTCACAAATAGGGACATGCAATTTCGGTCACCTTTTTATTCTCCAGCTGACTATATATCTTTACTAAAATATTTTCACTAACACAGACACCTCCGACATTGAAACACTATTTTATACAACCACCTGACCAGTGGCACTGGTGTCCCTCTTTGCGAGGTTTTACTGTATGTATTATAAATAATTATCATAATAAAGTAATAAAACTCACCTATAGCCATACGAAAGAAGTTCAGAGGGATATGTAAAAGAAAAGAAACACATATTTAGAATATGATGAAGTAGTCAACTTTAATCATACGATCTGACTTTATATAAGATTATTTGTTCTTTTTGACAATGTTAACCATATTTTTGTGAATTTGTCTCTCTACTACAACAATGTTAACTTTGGCCGAAATCTGCACCACAACAATCTGCCAAGATGATTAGAGCTTTGCATTCAGATATCTTTTTCAATTCTCATTCAAGTGCTTTGGAGACTAATTTTCCATTTCTTTTACACCGTTCAGATTATCATCTCCACTTCTGGCATGAAAATTGATTTCTGTCCTTCAGTCTTGATTCAGTAAATTTCAAACATGACAAAATGCAATTCCCAAAGATGGTGGTGTCTGAATAGGGGGAGAAGCTGCTATCTTTTAGATTTGTGCCACACTGCAGAAGGAATGAAGATAGCATCAAGAGAATCTAGTTTAGCAGTGAGTGGTCAAAGGGTCAGGTCAGGGTCACGTGAAATAATAATGGAAATCCGGACGGGATGAGATCATCATCACATTGTTAGGTGAGGATTAATAAGAAAATGTGACACATTAGGGAGTGCAACAACTTGTTATTGCTGCATGATGATCAACAAAAGAGGAATTCCTGGTGACAAAAGATGGTCAATGAATGATGGATTTACTCTATAGAAACCCTCCTGATTAGGCAAATACTGAATGAATGCTTTGTTAGATCAAAGTAAAGAATTGTTTATGAAATAGTCTCCGTTTCTATTTGATTGACTCATGCTCAGATATTGAATTTGTGGATTTGGTGATAGCATAAAGACGTCCAGTATGGACAGAAGTGTGGCTTTGTAATTCAATGTTGTACTTTTCCAACTTCTTATAATGTAGTTTCTCATCAACATGAATTTCATTAGACAGCAGAACAGCACTAGCAGATCCAGGTTTTTTCTCATACATATAGGAGTGGGCCACACTTAATGCATCTTAAGATGATCAATAGCGTATATGACAAAAACTCCATGAAAATGAAATCTGTTGGTAGAAAAAGGGGGGCAAAAGATTCACCCTGGATCTGCTATTCTTTAATGAATTGTTGTTTGAAATAAAGTGACATCTTGCAATTGCACCTTGTTCTTCATTTCCCACATTCATGCTGAAATCAATTTACCAGGCAACAGCACAACTACCACAAAACACATTACAACCATAGCTGGGAATGACAACAATCCTTTCAATCCTACGTCCATAAAATCTAACTTTTAATTTAGCAGCCTATCTCATCTGCCATGCATGACAATGAAGGCCATATATTGATTGACCCTGGTAATCACAGAAGTCTTTGGGTGCTGGTAGGATCTTGCCAGCCATAATCGGTTTGTGACCCAAGGATGTACCCTATTGTCAACTTGTCACTTCTAAACAAAACTTCAAAAATCACCAAATCATCCCCATGCTTAGACGACCAAATCTTACACATACAATTATGGGGTTAGCAAAAGTACACTGTGATTGTGGTCACGAGGGTCGAGGATAACCTTGCATGAAAAAATAGCTGTTGTTTCCATCGATTGTTTTACACATGGAGCATAACGAAAGAAAAAACTTTGGACATTCAATTTTCATATTTCAAGCTTTTGACAAAGAATTATAAATTGAACGACAAGATGGGAAGAAAGTTAATTTGTTTTCCATATTTAATTTACTGCCTTCTCACTAAGCTTTGATGTGACAGTTAATTTAGCTATATGACTTTTTCACAAAATGCGTAACATTGTTTCTTGAAATTCTGTAGACAACAGTTGATCATTATAAAGCATTTCAAAAACCAAATTATTTCTCAAGCACATCAAAAGAGATAGGATCAGAAAAGCTAATTACCTCTGGCATTCCCCTATAGTAATAAAATATACTATACAAAAACTAACCGCATAGTATAATGGTTCCACCAAAGGTAATGTTAGAAACCTGATTACAACATATGTACGATGTGACAAATTTGGTGAAGTATACAACTGGAGTGTAAGTGAAACATGCAAGAAAACAATCTCACCCTAATTGAATGTCACCCAAAATTGGTATAATGTTTCCGCACTGATTTCTAAAATGGCACCAATTTTTCTTCATAATTTGTATTTTATATCATAGTTCCTATTTATAGTAACGAGGAACAAACTGTACCGTAAGACACATCAAACATTCTAAGGAGATATATATTACAATTTGCTTGTCACATTTCATCACAGGTTTTATTATTTGAAATTTCAACCCTTTCTTAACACTTCAAGTTCCCATGACAGGCAAATAAATTTCATTGGTAAGCACTCCAGCAGGTACAACAAACACATGAAAGGATTGGGAAATATTTACCTCTATTTCATTTGTGAATGGAAGGGTTCAGACGACCATCTTTTGTCCAACGAGAGGACAATTACACACAGCGACAGAAGCGATCGCGTACCTTGCTACCAAAACATTATTGTTACTTCTAATCCAAGACCCATGATTCAACTTGACATCATAAAATTCAAATTATATATTGCATGATGCATTTCCATTTTCAGCGAGTAAAATACAATAAATTCAATGATCAATCACAGCCTTTTTTCGACATATATATAAATGATTCACTATGAAATTGTGGTTAATTTTATCATGATTAATTTCACCATATTATTCCTCAGTAAATGTTCTTGAATTAAGACATTATGAGATCGTTTATGATAATGAAAACAATATCATCTGTTTCTAATCGACTTTTTAAATCATTTGGTAATTGGCGAATCACATAAATGTGATGCAATTGCTTTGAGTAAACAACAAAAAAGTAATTCTATAACACTATATTTGTCAAAATAACTTTGATATCTGCTTATTATCACTTGTTTTGTGGTAACAGCTTGAAGCCCACTTAAAGAGCAGAAAATAATATCAAAGGAAGCTTTTCAATAGCACTTTGAAAAGTGTTCCTCCAAAGCTTCATTCAGCTATTCGTAATGAGAATCCATCACGAGCAAAAGCAGGCAGCACACTGTTACTATTGCTAGAAATGAAATCAATTAAAACGAGGTCAAATACGATCCACCTTATTTTTTAGTTTGTGCAGACAGTAGAAAATGTCCACTAGAAAAAGAAATTAGGTTTCCATTACAAAGAAAGTTGACAGAAAAAGGTTTTCAAAATATTCAAAATAAGCTTTGCTGTGTAGACTTCTGTTAGTAGTAGGAATATCCATTCAGATTTAAGTTTAAGAGCACTACTACTCATTAATCAATGAATGACTTGATGTTGTTGTCACTATTGCGAAACTTTCAACCGGAGTGACAAGATGTTGTGTATGTCCATGTTGACAGCAACAACAAGTCATTCGTTAATTATTAAGTAGTAGCGTTCTCAAACCTAAATGTGAAATCTTTGGATTCATTTCACCAATTTAGGCTGTTTGAAAGTGAAATACGAGTAAGTTTAGTTATCATTTAAAAAGAGAGATTTTCTTATTTTTTCGACACTTTCAAAAATTGCACCCAGAGCAATTAATAACTTCTATATGCATTAGATAAAATAACAACTACTAACCATAAATATCATCACAATCACCAGAAAGTGATCCAATGGTTCATATATTGTAAAAAATAAATTGATGCCTACAAACTAAATGTACAGCAAAAACCAAAATACAATGTAGAATCACCAAATACAAATAGTGCATGGTTGTGGTAGAATCTGTCTGGCCAATGAGCCTTGCAGGAATATGAAATGACTTTACAGCAATATGTGTGTTATGGGGTGAATGAAAGATGGCTCTGTGGGGAAGACCAGAGATGTATGGCCCGGCCCCCATGACATGGTGCACACCGGTCAGAGATAGGGAACACCACCTTTACACAGGCTGGGGCACACACTACCACACATGCATCATAATAATAGACTAACAAAGTGCACACATAGTAGACATTGAAATTTTAATAGAGAGCATTATACAGAAATGTTCAGACATGAGTCATGATACATGATGATGAAGGCCACATGCTCAAGTTGAACAACCAGTGTATATACTCACATTGAGCTGAAGTCCTGGCACCACTAATAAAGCAGTGGCTTCCTCTTAAAGACACATAAATACATATTTATGAGTCAAATAAACCAAAGGCAACTTTATCTTTAATTTCCTGCCTCATTTAGCTTGTGTTTCCTTCACTGCTTTGCTCAGTACGTTTGAACCATACACCCTCAGTTGCCGATGTTACAAAGGCAAAGCAAAATAAATCGCAACCTTGGGACATCTGTTATTGGGAAGAACTGAAGGAATTCATCTCAATGATATCTGCTTCAAAGCTTGGGTCATAACACGACAGACTGTAAGAACAGGTCTCAAAAAAGGGTCTATGTTCTGCTATAGTGTAATGATAGTGATTCCACAAGACAGCCATTTAGGTTACTATCTGTCCTTGCTCTGTGTCTGTTGATGAAACGCCAAAGACAATTTGACTGATTCACCAAACCCCAATGTGCAATGAAATGAGGTGGGAAGAATTGTAGGGTTTTTCGGGAGTTGGGGTCATATAGTTGTGATGAGATTTGACGTGATGAGCGCATTGTGACATCAGCTGTGAAACGACATCGGAATGGAAAGGGAACGAATACATAAGGCAGCGAAACATCAGTTTGCAAGGAACATATTCACAAAGGTCAAATAATGATATCAAATTCATGATGATGTGCTACCATTCATTTATTTTCAAAATAAAATATGCCTAAAAATATCCTAGATAGAATTGCTAGAAAGCTTACATAGCACAAACAGACCTTCATAATTTGATCAATGCATCAATTACTGTGCTGGGCATCATACTGTTCCCTGTACATGTAGCTGCCTTCACAAGGCAACGTTTTATGGATCAGTGTTGACCTCCTTGGCGGTCCGAATGTGAAGGTCAAAGTTTGGCAGAAACAGCTGCCAGGATAGTTGAGGTAATTTGCACAACTATTGACTGTACTTCTTGTCAGACTAATAAGGAAACTGTTTCACGTGCACTATAAATCAGTGCCAAAGATACACGCGAAGAAGAGGCTCGTGAAGAAGAATCTTTGTAAATCTCAAGCAACAGTTGTATACAACATTCAGTCAAGTCATATGCTTAGAATGTATGTACGTGAAATAAACGGCCATTTATTCCTCTTAAAAGCATCTTGTAAAAATGAATTGTAAATGAATGCAAGTCTAACGCTTTTCCTTTACCGCAGCAATTTAACTGTGGCGTACTGTTTCACCATGGTGACGACGACACAGCTGAGAATGGAGGAATTGCTGCTCCATTCTTACAATGAAAGATTCAAGGTACATGCATTTCCTATGTTTTAACACACAATGGAAGCTATACGATGTATCTTTTTTTCATGTGTAATTGTGTCTCATATACAATTCAGATGAAAGTTTGCAAAGAATGAAGTAAGTAAGTGATGTGATATTAGAGTACACGCCAAATGATTCCAAGTGAGCGTCAAGGCCAATGAGGATTCGCTGTAGTCTGCCTTTACATTCCACGCACTTTGTCACAGGCTTTTCTATTATTTAAGCAAGGACACTCATCTGCCAGATTAAGATTATTACATTATCATCATATGACCCACGTGATACACACTTGTATGATTTAGCAACAATAAAACTATAAGTAAAATACCCTGAGGAGACAACAGTCCCGTGGACTTTCTGGGAATCAAAATTGACACACACTTGTAGATCAGAGTGCGACAATTTCTTATAAAACAATAGAATAAACTCATTAGATGTTGGTCTCTTGCCATGTAAAAGTGGACCTTGCCACATGAATCAGCAATGTCAACTCACACATTTTCATAAATCACACGTCTAGTTGAGTGGAGCAGATGCTTTTGTAGCAAATTAGTTCATGTTATGTAACAATCAAGACTTAATTAGCAATTGCGGATACGGTGTACTTTCATATAATAGAATCTTGTTGTCATGAAGTTAGATGAAGATTAAGAAATACTAAAGATCACTGATATTTGACGGTCCAGGCTGGCACCTCCCAGTAGGATGTTGAAAAGAAACTAACTTTGAAATGAAGAATAGTAAATGTGACGAGATGGTTTATAGTCATGATTCCAAGTAATTTCCTCTCACAACTTTATATTTTACACCAGGTCATTGGCATCCTTGTCACAGTGTATCTTTCTGAACTCCTTGGGGAGCTTACAGCACATTGCTACCGTAGCGTAGAAGTGATAACACAGAAGTTCTTATCATTCACATTTACGTTCACTCGGCTGACCTGTACCTATTTAACCAGTAGGTACCACGGAGCAGTGTGCAACAAGTTAGAGGTAAGTTTGCTCAACACCTACCACCAGACCTGACCAAGACTTGATGCCACAAACTTCCTGTCAATTCGGCCACGGAAGCACATTCAAGAAAACCAAATTAAACGTAGCGATGTTAAAGTAGTGAGTTGCTGCTGTAAATTGTTAAGTGTAGTGATAATGATACAGTTGGTCCGTGTGAAGAGAGTATATGAAATATTCCAGCTATCCGAAATTTCTGAAAATGATTATTATTAAATGTAAATTCCTATAATAGAAATGTTCTTTGCTCAAGTTTTCCATATATTCAAGTTATCAGAGCACAAGATACGCAGCTCCTACTGTGATTGTAATAATTGAGCTTCAAAACGACTTTTCATGAAAAAAGCCAAAAGAAAGATAGTTGCTTTACTATACAAAAATCTTTAAAATATTAATAGAAAACGTTATCATTCCAACAGAGTTGACGCTGTTACAACTTCCGTAGGATGGAAAACCATTAACTGGCCATGCACTTTAAATATTTGAGCAGTATTTGCACACACGGTGAGAACGTCACCGTCTATCGTAGTTCAAGGTGATGATGTTCTGTTCAATTAAAATCTTACAAATTAAAAACACCTACTCAGCATAACATAGGTATTGTATTCATATACAGAATTCAAAATATAAACATGTTGTTTAATCACAAATTAGAGCCCCATGGAAGAAAGAAAATTTCATCTACTTTTAGATAAGATAATAGAGAATGACCACTGATGACAGAGAAAACAAAAATTGAATCTAAAATACGAATCTATGAACACTGTTTACTCTCAGCATTGCATCAAGGTAACCAAGGTTAATTGCTAACATATGCAGGTTGTGTAACAGTCCCTTTGATGTATCGTATTTTTTGCCAAAAAACGAAACTACCAATAATGGCTGATGTACAATGTACATTAGTTATTTGTTTCGGGAGCCTCTTGTTCCAAATGAAGAAGCATTAAAAGCAACAGCATTAGGACAATTAGGCCAGAGATGAGTGATTATAAAACTCGTACTTCGTTTTTGGCATCTGATGACAATGAGAGAAAAAGCCTTAAGACAAATAGTAACATGCTGTTGGACATTGCGTATGGCGTCGTTGATTCTAATTATGGGCAAATATCTGCTGATGAAACACGCTTCAACATTCTATTGTTGCTGCTGCTCTTGATATCAGTCAGAATAGCAAATAAGATGTCTGTATGCAAATGAGATGACATTTAATGGTTTCTATAATGCTTTAAGAATCACAGGTCTATCGTCAAGTCTCAAATCACCACCAGTATTTCCGACGTGTTACAGTAGAGGATTCTGAAGTTCCCAAACTCTCATCACATTACATGTATCCATAGTGCGTTTTTGCATGAAGCTGATATGAATATTTAACATTTCGTTATCTTTTGAAAGTGAGAAACATTTTTATCATAAAACTTCGACTGCATTCAGGTATTATGCAGTAAGTAGGTCGTGTCCCATTACACCGATAATTTAGCAAAAGTAAATGCAATGCCAATTACTGGTAATGGACAAAATGAACGCTGTTAGAGTTAATGTCGATGAAATGGGGTGGCTTCATACAACAAAGCAGGAAAACACACCAAAAATCCCGAATAGGCTCACAACATACAGTTACAATGGCAGAACCCTCCGAGACCGTATAAAAAGCTACATCCAAGAAAGAAAAGAAGACCTACACCAGATCATTAGTTCTAAGGATTCATTACTAAATACACTAAATTTCATGCTACTTGGGGTTTTGAATGAGATTTTACATAAATTCAACAAAAAGAGCACATAACATTAACTCTATGAATATAATAAACCAGCCATAGCGTTCACTTTTAACTTACAGATGACGCTAATCATCTGAAGAAAATGAGCAGTGAATGTGCATGTCTTCTGAGAAATAGAAGACATCAAAGAATCATGACAATAAGCATATACAGAGTAAAAGTAGTTTTTGATCTTGTATAACTTCTTAATATTTGATGATGCTGTCTACAACATTAATCATATCCACACTGTTGTATAAATGAGAGACAGACTTGCTCAGGGGCACAATTCTACTTAACTATGTGTCTGTGAGTCGCTCCAAAGCCTTTGATTAGGTTCAGAGCATTACTTTTACACGAAACAAGCAACATTGTGTAATAGAAAATTTACAGTCATCAAAATCATTGCGTCTGATGATGTGAGCTGTGTGATGTGCACCAGAAGAAATTGGTGCCAACGTTTTCACATGAAATGCTTTACATTCAATATAATCCAACAGTAGAAAGTACCAAAGCCAGCACAAACATTCTAAATTGAGAAAAAAATGATTCAAAGCATTCTTCTTTGTATCTTAGTAACACTGGTCAATTTTAGTAAAGACCCTGTAAAGTGGAGACACAATGGAATTTATAAGACTCCCTAGGAATTAGCTTGCTACAGGAGGACTGTCAAAACATGCAATTTAAGCTGGCATTTTTCACGCTCTTCTCGGTTGAAATGTCAAAACAAAGTGTTGGGCGAAGCAATGCATGGAGCAACGAGATGAAAGTTCAATGCTTGCTATTTAATTGTGTTGATGAACGTTACAAGTCTACACATTGCATTGTGTTGCTTCACAAATATGAAGCTAATTGTGGCCTGCTGTGGCCAGTGGTAAATAAATACTCCGCGCATTCCTGCAACCGTAGCAGACGTCTTTGATACTTCATACCTCTCACCACGAGCAGGTCTGATTTCTCCGTTGTGGGTAATAATAATATTGGCACAATCAGAATCTGATCAAATGCACTGATGCGTCTATCGCTCACAATGCACGTGCACATCAAAGACAGATAGGTGCAATATATACTTGACATACATAACAACATTATTATATAACAATGAATGCATAATTTTACATCTCTTCCTTTTTAGAACTTGATGTGATTTTTGTGATGATTATTCAATTCGAGGTAATTTTACAATGTTATATTTTGCAAATTAATCAGCATAATTATTGCACAGGTGTAAACAAAGCATATAACCAGTACATCTAACTTTATTTACAAACCAAACTATCTAATTTTATTTACAAATATATCAACATCATTTGTTCAGTCCTATGGCATGGTTCAGTGTAGGCCCATAGACCTTGGTTTAACAGCAATCTACTAGACTCTACTGTATACCTGCACTAAAGCAGACTATATCTTTCTCCTTATGATTACTCTTACTGTTTACAAACATAAATTATTGCAGCTGGCAATGGATAGCCTAGAATGCAGAACACGTTCTAGTGGCCCTGCTCCAGTGTGACCCTCCACATACCGCCTGCTCCCAGTACAACAAAGCCAGAAAACACCGACCCATAAATCATTACCTAAATAGACCAGGTCACACAGTCTTGTACATCACAAATACCACACTTTGCTGACTAAGTGCCCTTGCTATATATTCTTAGAGATAAATTGCGATGTAAAGGGTGGTTAGTGATTATTCAGTAACATTTCAGACAAACAATATTAATTTATACGAAAAATGGATTGTAACTGGGTATAGCTGTAGTACCTTTGACTGTGAAGGACTGTTGGGAATTATTTATGAATTTACCCCTTCACACATGGGCATTTAATCAGCATTTTACTGTGCATTTTGCATGTACTGCCGTCACATTGTCCACATGACAAAATAAAGAGGTGCTTGTCTATACTTTGTGTTCCCTATGTCTGTGCGTCCTTCTATCACCATGCGTCTAATTAGCACTTGTAGGATGCTGTTGAAACACAAATCATAAGGATTCATCTGCTTTGCTTTTTTCAGTGACTTATCTGTTGAGGTTGTCAGCAGCAATTTGCGAAAAGACTGATGAGGAAGACCCTGTAGCTAGTATGTGCAGGTCTGTAGCTCAGTTATTCTTCTAACATAAATTGTTTGCTTTTCATATTTTCTAATCAACATTATAATAATAACTTATACTTCAACATATATTTTGGTATACATAATAAAACGTAATGAATGCAAATCAGAAAGTGTGCATGCACCAGTTTGGATTTCACATATATCACACCGATTTCCCTTGGTTGAAATGAATTGTTACCTAGGGAAATCTAGTGCGTTATTCAATAAATACAGAGTTACAAGACCTTGAATGACAATCAAATTGCACAAGGCAATTTATGTGTTGAAATTTGTGTGATCACAGGCACATTTGGAAATATTCTTGTGTCATTCAAACATATTCTGACATAAAAAACATTATCTGGTACTTATTTAGAGACATTATGGCTTGGTATTTGAAAATGAGACTATTCATGTCTATTTCACTTGCCAGCTCACGAGCACTTGTTGGACTTTGTAGATCAAAGCTGCAGTGATAATTGCCAAATCATGACACCTAGCTGGGACTTTATCAAAGGACTTCCCCAAATCAACGAGTAATGAGTAGCTGGCTGTAGACTGATTGTGGTATCAGCAGTTGATGATTGACCATGACGTTCTGACTGACCACTGTAGTGAGAAACCAGCACTTACAAAGATCATAACTGAAGAAGCCATTCATCATATTCTTATAGTCAATAGCTGTATATGTTAAAACATTCCAGATATATATGGCACATCAAATTGAAACTTTCCCCATCATAACAAATGATATCTGCAATTTGAAGAGGAATCTTCATCAATGTTGTTACATATTGCTTAGTGCATGTGATAATTGCAGTTATATCACACATCACATCCAGTTACTCTGGGGTCATCTGATCTTCCACAGTATGGAATGATCGTCATGTAGAGTACAGGAAATAGGAGAAGCTGGTATCAGAGCACATGAGCATGGCCTGTATCTTTTTTCCATACACCAAATGTTATTTATGTTGGTATTTGATATATATATATGTGATAACTAAAATTAAACAGAATATTTAGTTCTTATCAGAATCATTAGTGATCAAATTTACAAGTGAAAATCATAATTTCAAAGATCTTAAATAAATGCACCCAATATATAATTACACAATTTATTACAGAGATTGGAGTGATTATGGTCACTCATCCATTTTTCTCTCCTTCTCAAAGGCGAAATGATGTGTCCAGTACTACTGTAAAATGAGTACTTTACACTGAGTGATGGTCTTTGACCCGAAGATGTTCTTTCTTATCTGGCCACCAAACATCTGGATACTCACGAAGAAAAATTATCGTTCATCTCCTTGCAAAAGATAAATGTTACCTCTTGCCTGGCTAAAACCAGAAGATGTTCTACACAGAAACTGAAAATGTGCTCATTTAAGTTTTATTCCTTGATGATGATGACTATCACATTGATGGCGTTTTATGCATGCACAGATTCCGATTAGGATCCGTGAAAACAAGGCGAGCCAAATTTTGTAGGCGGAGAATACGGCCTGCTCCACCATTGTTTCAAATGTGTAGGGGTGGACATTTGCATACTAGGTCAGGTGGCGCGAGTCTGCTTTTCAAAGCCTCTAAATATTTACATCCTTGTGCGATCCTCCCACCCCATTGTGAGGCTGGTTGATGGATGAAGGGGCCAAATGATTTAACCCCCAACAACAGCATCTACCTCGATCTGACACACATAAAATCTTTCCTGCTAGCTTCTTGTATTCCATGAATCAAAGTTTCACTGCATGCGACAAAAAGCCAATTCACTCTTTTGTTGCAATATCACCTTCAATGATTCTGCAAGTTGCGACGCCGCCGTTAGGAGAATGATTGATAGTGTATTGGGGTAAAAGGCTTTGATGTAAAAGCATCAGCTCTCTTGTAAATGGATATTGGAGAAGGGTTAGGTAGCAAATCTCAACCCAATAATATATAACCTTTTTATAGCATTCAATGACAAGTGGCCTCACAAAACTTGTGAACAAACCACAGTAGACTTCTTATTTATGACGCCTTTCTTTCTTAATCATATTTTCCCACCTATCTATACACATGAGAGAGTGGTAATAATGTTACTTTACGAACATTTAAAAGCATTCTACGCAGTACAGATTATAAACTTTAGCACATCCGCTATAATTTTTTTAACTCTATAAAACAATTAACAGGGGAACATTATCACCAACCTAATACATAGAACGACTTCACCAGCTGAGACAAGACATATTTCCAGCAAACATAAAAACATGATGTCATCCCTGTAATGGCCAGTCAGCGTGGCAGTGAGGAGCATGCAGACACTGACCACAAATGGGCAGTCAATTCATTTGTCTCACTTGTGCCATATGCCTGGTCACAGTAGACAGTATTTAACTTGAAACTTTCATCGCCTTAGGGAAGCATTAATGATCTGTGCCAATGGGAGGGTCACAATGTCTGATCATGCTATAAAATTAATGTGAATGTGTCAACTTCAACAAACACATAAATTTAGGCCTAAGTAAGGACGATAGAAATACAGAATGTGTTTTTACTACCCACACTCATTGTGAGAGAATGTATGGAATATAGCAAATATTTTCAAACAGTTCAATGTGACAATAAGTTGATGGTTTTTGCTCTCTCATAAGCCGTGTCAGTAAATTTACTAGGTTTGTTCTAACAGGTCCAATTTCACTGACCACACACAATTCCGTCCAATCGATATTTAAAGAGGTGATTACAAGAACAATTAAAGTAACAGATAATCTGAAAGTCGACTTAATGTTTAACAGAATTTTGCTGAAATTTTAACTGAACAATTGGTGGATTCTGTCACAGGGCAAATGATACACCTTGATTTTTGTGCACATCACCATGACTCTCATTTCCTGTATATTTTTCTTCATCAGATTTACATGATCTTTATACATGCATTCAAACTGTACATTTGATGTCATGAAGGTTGATAATACCAATAACAATCTTCTTAACTATTAACTTTTACATCAGAAGATAATTTTTAAAATACCTTTAGAAACACAAAATATTGAAGGACACAATGGCATGTTGACTGTTGAGAGACAATGGTATTCTATTTTTCTATTATAATCCTTTTTTTCCAAATTTTATGAAAATATTATATATAAATCTACATGCTATATAATTAACTTGATAAGTTGTCGACTAATTAGCACCTGACATGGGCACCTGTTAGTCACATACTGTCTGCATACTCGGGACAGGTGTTTGCTATATTGATGTTAAGTTGAAATATATTTTCTATCCAACTTTCATATCAATTTGTATACAAACATTCCAATAAAGTGAAATACAGTTGGACCTCTGTAACTCAAACTTAGAGGGAGTGAAATTCTGAGTTGGATATATGACATATGAATTGGAAAATATCGTGAAGAGAATGAGTATTTGCTGGATTTGACTTTTCATCTGATTTAAAATAGTTCCAAATAATAAATGGGTAACTGTAATTAAAAGGGGACAGCCATGTGACTAATATTAAATTTCTATTATGTAATGACTTGCAATCAAAGGGCAACATAAACATGGTACATCCAATTTCCATAGGTATAACTGGTAGGTATAACTGCATGGTTGACATTTGTTGATGTAATATAAGGCTGTTAATGTAATTATCGTATGCAGATTCATAGCCAGTAAAATGCACACATTGTTAAGGAACATACCCAACTGTTGTGGCGTAAAATCAACTGTGAATTTGTGAATGAATTCAACTAAAATTTATATTTCTTTTAACATTCAAATTTTGAAAATGGAACAAAGTGATATTCTGTGGCATAAGTGAACAGCATATGTATTTAGTTATTGGTGAACAACCGTTAGCCATACTAATTATTGTTTGGAATAAATATTAGAAATACTCATCACTGCAAGTCTATTTTTCTCTCTGTATCTCTCTGTTCACGATTGCAAGTGACCACCTACCACTGTATGAGTCACATTAAAATACTCATCATTACAATTCTACACATGCAATATTTTTTTTATGAGCACTGTAAAAAATACAACCTACATTAATTGATTGGAGTTTAAAAAATCATTTGTTCACAAAATAAGCATCGTCAACAATTTAAGCCACTGTTGAGAACCATTTAACACACGGTGATTGAACGGTTTCAGCTTCCATTTTGGGCTCTTTGGCATCATAAAAACGGGGAAAACAAACTCCCAAAGTGGGTTTTGAACATGGTGTGTTTATAAAGCATATAGCATAAAATCTACTGGTCCAGAAAACGCACATTTTATCTGTACGCCACAAATAAGGAGCTGTGTCTAAGCTGTGAGCCGAGGAAAAGCAACTGAACAAAGGAAGAAATCCGTTGTCATCGCTGATGCATGTTCCACTTTGATATCTTTAATTGCTCCAATGACAATGATGTATATGAACAGGGGGGAAATTTAGATATCTCCATATGATGGATGAGCTTTTTATTTTAAAAAAATGGGCAACTGCTTGTCTCTACTGCACATTACAACTAATAATAGAATTTGTAATGTATTGAATTTAATCATACAAAAATACTCAATGTTATTGTGGTTTGTATACATACATGTATGATATCAGGACTACTTTTTATAATAGATTTGGACATTATTCTTTAGTCTGCAAATAATTGCCCTTGATCTGTGTATTGTAGTTCATTTTCAAACTAACTAAAATACCACAAACAGTTTTAATGAAAATATTTATTTTTAGATTAGATTAGGATTGCAAAACTTTTGCAAACATCATTGGATACAATAACAAGCTCCAAATGACATAAAACCAGGTATTATGTTATGAGATATAAAAGCGTTTTGATGTCTGTCTCAAATGTAAAAGTGGTTAATATAATTATTGCAGTGGCTTTATATCACATCAAGTGTACATGGAGAGTTACGCGCCAGTCGAAGGTGATTGTAAACATCTACTTGAGTACAAAATGCTCCCTTCAGACAGTACACCATTGAAATAAACCACCTGGAAACTCTTTGCATAATGCATTATGTTGATTGTTCCACATACACGTACATATAGACAGCAAAATGACTTGAGGCCGAAATATTGTTCAAAAGAATTATAGCATCTTAACTTACTTTTTGTTAATACAATGTATTATAATGACTTTGATGACTAAAGTCTATTGAAAATAACTTACTAAATTAAAAAGTTAGTTTCAAACTATTTATCATTGCATATTGAATTGAAGAAGATGAACTGATTCTACACAAATAGAACGCATGAATAGAAATAATTGAGATTCATAAAATCATCTTGCTTCCAATATTCATGAACTATAAGTATAAAAATCTGAACAATGCAAACTTTCCATTATTTACTTTGTCCTATAAGCTGTAACATTAGGAGATGCACTTCAAGCTATGTTTAGTATGTGCACAGCGTATTTGGTAAGCACACTCCTCCGTTTGAGAGGACGACAATCATCTTGTTGAGTGACACAACAAAGAGCTGGACAAACAGCTTGCTCGTACAACTCTTGTGCAGCTGTTTGTTTCTTATTAAATCATTAACGGAATATATAATCATAGGAGTATAGGCATTGCTAAATGCTACACTTAATATCATTTGAAAGCATGATTACTGGAATATAAACAGACAGTACATTTATGCTGTTCAAATAACATTATTGATATTGAGTTTGCTGATATTTATCTTGAAATGTCACTTGGCACGTACTTTAAGCTACCAAACTAAACTACTTGATACAGTTTAGTGTCAAGGGTTTTCACAATTGACAGATGGATAGTTTAGGCTGCCAGATTGACCTTTGACATGGACACCGTGACTAAGTCAAACAAACTGACAAACAGGCGAGATTAAGTTACATAATATGTGTTAGAGTATCAGTGCTCGTAGTAGCATCTTGTGTGTTTATCAAATATAATACACCTACTAAGTAACCATACCCTACAACATCAAAGAAATGCAGGAATGCTATCAAAAAATGAATCATGTGATGCAACTGCAATAAATGCAGATAACCACTACTTGTAAATGTGGAAAGGTACCTCTTACAACCACAAGTGATCTTTTAATGTGTTCCAATGTGCATGACATTTTCACTGCAAATGTCTATCACTTAATATCAAAAAGTGTAACATATTCCAAGACCTTTCGGATCAAAGCTGCACTTTGGCATTCAGAGTGATCTCAATAGTAAAGATCCGCACTCATCCCTGAGATTGATCACATTTTCTTCCAGTATCAATAATTCTTCCACTATCAGTATCGACATTCATTTTCAAAGAATGTACCATCCAAACAAGCTTTACATTACATTACTGAACATTGAACAAGATATTCATAATTTTCATACTCCTGAAATTAAAGAATAAATTGAAAGGTACTTACATAATATAGACAGCTTTGCTTCGATACTTCTGATTGACATTCCATTTGTCACGTTTGTTGCGATGCATCTGAATGATCCTGAGTCCATCCCACGATCCACACGCATGATCCGGAGATCACTATCCTCCTGGAATCTTCTTGATGTATTGACAACCTTACGGTCATCCAGCGTCCAGTAAAAAGCAATATGCTTTCTGTTGGACACGTCGCATCGAAGTCTCATCTGATCTCCCTCAACCACCTCTCCTCCAAGAGGTGAGGGATCAAAGTAAAAGTTATCCTGTTGTCTTGATTTGGTCACAGCTGAAAATGAAGAGAAAAGTACAATAAATATGAGTTTGTTTTTCAACACGATATTCAGATTTCCAGCAGCCATGTTTCATCAGTTTGTACGCAGTCAAAGATTATCCACACAATGTCATCATGTCAGGTAAAGATATCCCCCAGTTTAATGTCAATGTCAAGCAGTTTCATCCGATACAAAGTTAATCCTGTTACACCATTGTTTGTGGGCAAAAACACTGGCCTAAAGTCAGAGACTGTTGCTTGTGTTTACGTATCAACACATTGCATGTCAGATACTTTGCTGATCTTTCAACAAAGTACACCCTAATTCAACTTATACATTGAATCTTGAACCTTCTTACACACTTCTACAATTAATCACACAGCATATTCCTACAGAATATCAATCCTAACGCCTTCTGAACATGAAGATATCCAGTCAACACAGACTTTTTGAAAGAAGTGATGATGTGTGTATTGCACCAAGCATCAAAGTAGTGCTCCCCAGCAGCAAATGTTTTGTCCTGGTGACCACACCAAGAGTGCCTTACAGCGAGGCTGATCTAAAGTAGCTATCAAATTGTCAGGGAGATAGCTCCTCCATCAAGTGCACGTTGGCCAATGCACACCAGATGTATAATCGCCAGTATGCCTACTCACACACATGTGTATCACGATCTATCATGTTTTTTTTCCTCTGTATTCCAGCAGTATGCATATAGCGAGTATGTGCGAAAGAGTCAAGCTGCAGTACTATAACCACCTCTTATCTTCCCACTCGCCTACTCCACACTAGTGCACTGCTTTCCCTCAAAGCCCCTCATTAGCATTTAGACCCATTTGGCAGTTGATGCCGACTGACTAAAGTGAGAAGTCCCGCTTGGCTAAGCATTGAAAATGTTGCTTGGTTAGAGTGGCTACAGAACTAACTATTATTTGGCCTGGGGGTGACTTTTTTGTCGAGCACTTTTGACATCCTCTTGTTATGGCTGGTGTAATCTCATGCTGCAATCGCTATAATTACAGGGGATCTGTCTGGCCTTGATTAGGAAAACTCAATCCGCCGGAACAATGGTTTGATTGCCATGTTCCAGTGTCCTCAATTTTCAGGTGACTGGGGAAATTAATAAGCTTTGCATATATTTGCAGCCCTATTCTCATATTCACTGCCCTAATTATTATGGTTATTAGTTGTGACATGCTAAATTGGTAACGTAAACATTTAAGACTGCTCACAGGTATATCGCGTTCAGCATGTTGATCTCAGTTTCATGAGCAATACTTTCATGGCTACACTGTGTTCCGAAGTGTTTACTATGAAGCCATCTAATTCGTATATTGATCAAAACCACAACTTCCCACCAGTCTACTTTGCAACCTTGCTGGAAGCCAATCACAGTCCCCGATTTCTTCCTTCTGTCATGATTTATTATGTTTAAACTGCATAATGCAATACTTAAGGTGAATATCTTGGACAACACAAACTTCAAAGCATTTAATTGAATACCCAAGACATTTGACTTATTATCGGCAGAAATCATCGCTCACTGAATAGCAATTATTGTGACATGCAAATCACTAAGGACGTGCAGAATTTATGAAAGTTGCAAAGTCTAAACAATTTAGAATGATAAATGTGATGTAACGTTAACTACATGTAGTACACTGATTTCATTACATTTTTATTCAGTAAAATGCTAGTTGAAAATGTGGCTTTTTTTCAATCAAAAGTTATTGTAGATTATTTTATAAATGTAATGAAGAAATTAACCATTCAATTAGATTAAGAGTATCCTAACTGCCAACAACTTAAGCTTAAGGAACAATTGCTGACTCCATCATAATCCAATTGGTTCAAGAATAGAAAAAAGTCCAACAAAAGTCAACCTTCATAAATTCAGCATTGTTTACAAAATTTGCAAACTGAAAACATTCAAACAAAATATGTAAACAACTAAAATTCACAGCTTTTTAAGCAGTTCATTCAATAATCATTACATAAAAAGATGTCATTACAAAGGGCAGCTGAGAGCGCGGTGAGGGGTAAAAGTTGCTGTGTCTCATATGGGAACCAGCTTGAGAACCAGGAACTGGCTGACAGATGCACAGTTGGCATGTTTCTCCAGAGCCTCCTATTCTCTTGCATAATCATCTGTCAAGCTGGGACATTCATCAGTTATCATCATCGTATTACTATTATGAATGGGGATAGAAAGGGTGCAGAAGTCGGAAATAGCTGCCGCCGCAGTACTGGACAGTTATCTTTAAGTGCCTTAAATGGAGGTTTTATGAATGCACATGGTAAGGTTAGTGGTGATAACTAAATATGGATAGACTAATACCAGAAGTGGGAAATCAAAAATTGATCCATCATAGGGATATAAAAATTAGAATTAAAGGGATATTAGAATTAGAATTTAAAATAGTTTTAGAAGAACCTGACAATTTGACATCATTAGTAAATAATACAGTATACTGTGTACACAATGTTTATATCCAAGTTGGAAAAGATCAAGAATTCTAAAAGGAACCCTGTATGTAATATATGGCATTTGAACCATACAAAGTGAATGCCTCTCTATGCTTCCATCAATACGTGCTGATTGTGAAAAGACCAATAGTAGGCACACACAAGAGAATACTGTTATATAAGATTTTAATGGACGATGATGACACAGATGCCCATCACCTTACCACCAGCTATCATTATATGGTCTGTTGAAAGAACATGTATAGTCTGTTGAGAGTAGCTACCTAAACGTGGCACAAGACTTGATAATTATAAGTGTCACGGCCACATTGTCCGAGGCTCTGGGCCCCAACAGCACCAGGTGCTGTTATGAAGATTTAGGCGATTTCTCTAACCATATTTAGCTGTGTGCTTTATTGCTACTCTCCAAACAGAGTTACTCGTCTCCTGAGTCTCAATGACCTGTGGCAAAGCCAGCATTGCCATAAGAGAGCAGAATTAAGAGCAGGGAGTATCAATAATTCAAATACGTTGAAGTGGTTTTGATAGTAAAAACAAGATCATTGTCCATCGTCCAAGACCAGGTATAATCTTCATGCTATTCGATTGAGAAATAAAAGTTTATACCTGAGGTTCACACATATGATACCTATAGATTTTTAGCACACAATGATGTTTAATTACTTCTCTATTACTTGATGTGACATTAGAACATTAGAGACACGGTAACATTCAATCTATTTGAATATAGCGTGTCACTTAAACTCGCAGTTTCATAGCTGAGAGGTGTTTTTACGAATTATATGTTAATAATTATATAGCAGCGCATTTAGACGCTAATTTATCAGAATTTCAACACCGCATTTCCACTTAAACAGACTAAAAATGAGCGCTGGAGGCCTTGTAGAGGACTATAACTGTCATAATTCGATGATTGCGCAGATTATGTTGAACAATCCTAGCTGCATGTTTTATCAAGTGCATGCATCTACAATTACTCGACTTCTGTTTATACATTCATTGCAGCAGAGAGGTTATCACCACTTGTGATGTAACACTGATACAAGGATCAGCTCTTTCAATCGAAGGAACAGCTCTTTCAATTGGTGTGGAAGTGCTAATCACTCAGGTTCTTTTGATTGATTTGTTCCACCAACATTTTAGACACACTTGGCTGAAATCATAACAATATGTATTGACGCATCCTCATCAATGTCAGGTTGGCTATGCTCAAAATAGACTACGAGATTTGTAACATTTCACACCATTGTAATAATAAAGGCAAGCACACCATTAGCCATGGGTTTGTCATATAGAACGCAGCTCAATGAATTATGTCATTAATGTGGCTAAATGAGTGCAGAGCCTTATGAAATAATCACGTCAATGGTGCAATTGTAGCCAATGTTTTCAGTATAGAACATGCCATGAACAGAAGGTGGTTTATTGGGGAATGAATAACTGCAGTGATAGATGCACAGGACATCAGCAATGCTATGTAACCATGTGGAATGACCTGACACAGCTATAACATGCCGATTTTATGAACAGACTTCAGGATCAAAGAACTGAAGGTGTTGGGAGGATCCTTGGCTATGCTGGCCCATGAAGATTGGTATGGCGACGATTAGTTTCTTGACATATCAAATCAAAATACACTGACTTCTAACTGGCTGCTTGTATTTTCTATTGGAGTTTTTTTTGCATTAACAGTAGGGCTGATTTACTAATACTTTGTTAATGTGTGGAAAGCAAATCAAACATTGCACGAAAAACAAAAAAGCTACCCATACACTGTAACATATGTTTGAGAAGGACTTCGAACTTGAACTGCCTGTCAGGCACATACTTTAATCTGCTGTTATTTCTATTGCCCATGACTAGCATAAATATTGCACATAACAAAATACAGTGTAATGGTGAAGTGAATTTTTGGAGCAGACCCCCTCAATCTGAAATACAATAAAACAAGCTGGAACTGAGGACAGGCGCATACATCCTGCTTTACCTGAGTAAACTCATTTGGATCTGCATTGGTTTCAAAGGCTGAGAGAGGATTGGGTTAGTGAAAGAAGGATGGGCAGACACGCATAATGTTGTCTGAAGTGCTCATAAAGTAGTTAAAACCAGGGCTTAGAGATTCAAGGAAATTCAATATACACGTCTGATAGTTGAGATTAAATTGTCAGAATGCTGTCAGTGTCAAATGTCGCTAAAATAAAACATTTTAAACATAGTAATTTGTAAATAGTGTAAAAATGGCATAATATTCAGTCACATTATCCACTATACGTATACTTTCCTGTACCTTCAGAATATTCCTCAGTAACATTATCGGCATCGTAATATTCCGTTGTGTTATATACCAACGGAGAAATTGTAGAAGAAACTTTGTTTTTACGATTTTTACGATTACGTTTAGCCTCTGAAATCTGAACAGCTGAAAGAGATATTCATTAGTTTTAAAAAATTGTGACAATTGCTTCCAAAATAACGTACATGATAAAAAAAATCTATTTATAACAATGCAAAATATTTATGCGACAAATTATTAGTAATAAATTCATTGCAAGATGAGGTGATATGATGATAAAAGTACCTTGTGCACATTTATGTTCATAGATTTCAAAATGATTTGTTAGAGATAATATTTTTACGTATCTCTGTTTACCTGTATAATGATCACAAAAAAAAGAAAAAAAGAAAAAAGAAAACAAAACTTGGAAAATGTCCTATTTCATTTTGCATTATCCATATACGTTTGTTTGTCTAGAGTAGATAAATCCTGTAAACACATTTTTAGATGAATATTTTGGGTGAAATTTCATAAAACATATTTTGTGAATTTTATTTAAGCTATTACAGTTGAACCTTTCTTATGTGGACATCTTCGGGAGAAGTGAAAAGTGTCCACATAAGACAGGTGTCCTTAAAAGACAGGTTTATTTTATAAGTGATATGATACAGAATAGAGAATGATAGGATTCAAAAGTGTCCACATGAGACAGGTTTCCTCAAACGGGAGGTGTCAACATAGGCAGGTTTAATATGCTATATTTGTTCATAATTTGTATAAGGTAAAAATCACTATTTAACTTTAACCAAGAATTCTGCATTTTTTACAAGAATCACGAGCATCATATTATGACAAGAGCAAATCTGTCTGCACCTGCATTTATCATCACTACTGCTACCTGCTTCTACATGGACGGTCATCATTGTAATAGTAGCAAAACACATTATTGTCAACTCCTAGTCAATCTTGTAATTATGATTCATGGTATTACAGATAAAGATGCATAAGTAAATACACACAATTTGGTATCTCAGGGGATGATGAGTCAAAATGTTGGCAGTGTACAAATATTATTGATATCAAAAAAGCTATAAACTATGTTGAATGTTTTGATGGAACTTTGGCCATATATTATTATTAATTTGTTGTTAATCATTATTAACCTTGAACACATCCGTTCATTTTGGCGGTAATTATCCACTTAGTAACTGGCAACGCCAAAGGAACACAACTTGAGAGTAGAATTGTCGTCTGTACTTCAGTTAAAACATGTAAGGATTCCAAAAACTATAATGTAACTTTAATAAATAAAACACTAACAGATAAAGATCATAACACAGATATAGCAAGATTAGGATTTTGAGAGATTTTCATAGTTTGGTAGACTGTGTGTAGCAATAAAACTGAAGCTGATGGTAATGATAAATGTCTCGCCAGATAATCATAATGGGCTATTCATGCTAATCCACGAAAATGAATTTACAATACACAAAAACGAAGGACTCTGTAAAATCTTCTACCTCTGCTATTTGTCACTTGCATGATAAGAAATCAGAAATGTTATGTTTGGGCTAGATGTAAAGTACTTATGTTAACAGCAAATGTAAATAGTAATAATTTTCTACAAACATTCCTTCATGTAATAAAAGGAGTGCAGAAGCCTGTGAAATGCATTGTTTACATAACTCCCTAATAGTTTACACCTAAACATGTCATAATTTCTTCATAGATGGATTGTTTGCAACAAGTGAGTACCACCTGGGAAGAGCATTTTGTATAGATATTCAAAAAAGCATATTGCATGATATTAGTATTTTAATGTAGTGAGCAAATTAGGTTGTTTATAACAACTTTGTTTATCATATAATATCAAACACGAAATTTAAAACATTTGGTAAAAATTGAGTCAAATAGTTTCATGCTCGAATACAAAAAAACTTTTTTCACGCGTTGATTAATTTCCTTTCAAATATGACATTAAAAGTCTCAACAAAACAAGATAAACATTGACATGATGATCACTTAAATATCACGACCACACGGAAAGCAACTGGGCAAAATAAAATCACGATTCTTTGCAAGTATGAGGATTTCACTCATACACTGATCATCTCCATGTTGCACAAATATCACCCCGTCATAGAACCGATACACGTACAAGCATGAGAATTTCAAAAGTCAACAGCATAAAGGTGAGCATTAAAAATTAAAGAAATGAAAGTGTGCTGTATGAAACATCACATTCAAGCTCATATAAATCCGCCTACTGGCTCACTCGCACGGTAAACACAGAGGCTGTTCCAAAATGAACAGATATTTCATCTTGGTGGCGGAGGAGGCCGTGTCTGCTGTGGGTTGGACGAGCAACACCGGCGAGGGAGTGTGTATTATCACAACATGCAGGGCCGTGGTGATGGATGCCTGCCCCAGGACTGGGGAGGTGTCAACGTGAATGTGCCTCGCTGCCAGGTGTGAGAGAGGCTGGCCAATGTTACCCATCTGGACAGTCTTGATAACTATCCAAATGTGTTTTGTATGTTAATTGATTGTTTTAAAGAGTAATAGCTCTATGGAAATTTTCTACTTTGAATTGCATATGAAATTTTCTTAGGTGTTTCATTGAGGTACAAAAGCTATAAATGGGTTGGGAACAAACCGAATGAGGGGACGATCGTGTTAGGAAAAAATGTTCAAGGGATTATTTAAAATGAATAATGAACATTATCAGTGTTTATTGGCTCATGAATTAATGAAGAGCAAACACCTTTTAATGTGATAACATCATTTTGGAAAACATTACGCCTCTCAAGTGATGGACAAAAAAATGCTTCAATATATGCAATTATACTTGTATCCAGTTCTTGGTAATGAACATGTAATAATAACACTGAAACATCTTGTGCCTTAACGGCTATTATCATTATTAACATCTGCAATCACAAATATTATTCCTTGAAGGTATATTTCTTAATACAAATTTGACACGTTAGAGCATAACAAATTTATGCCATCTGGAGTAATATTTCACAATAATATATCAAAATAGGTCAAAACAGTTGGCAACTGGTTCCTGTAGACTGAGGTGTCAGAGAACCCCCTCAGGAACATGCTAAAGTCAGTTTTAATTAGGGTTTCAATAGGGTTCATACAATTTGCTTAGCCATAAGGGGGCAGACAACACTCAGGAACATATTTTACTGTCCACCTGCCTCAAAGTTAATTGTATTGCAGATGATATTCATGCTACAATAAGCAATGGTTACATCATGCAAAAATTATAACAGTATCTGATTGTGAAATGTCTGCTGCCTCCAGAAAAAGTCAAAATCTACTGTCTGATTTATCATCGAGTAAAAACATTGGTACCACTTTTTTTGGTTCAAAAACTTGTATAGAATCAGATAGTAGCAAAGTTATATAATATTAACAGACTGACTCGAATTTCATGTTTTGATATTAAGATTATGGGTTAATATATAGAATGTTTACTAAATTTATCTTGGGTTTATTCATGATTACAAGTTTTGTGGCAAAAATTGTAACTTTGTAACTTGTAAGAAAACCATAAATTTGAACAAAAATGGTAAAAAAAGGCTTATGAATTGACTAATCATGAGTTAACTTCTAATTAAAATATGGCAAAAAAAGCAGGTGTGCCTGGGAGTGGCTAGCAGTGGGATGGCAATCGCAACTGTCATTTACAATATAAAGTCGTCTGCATAAATTGGTAACATTTGCTTCAGATATTTTACTGATGCATAATCAATGACAAAAATAGAGTGTGTAATGTTCACAAAAAAACTTAAATGGGCATGTTTCATCTTTAAAATATTTGCATCTGGGTAGAAGCCATTCTTATTCAACATGTGCTGTGGCCTCTGAAACTTTTTGTTCAATTTCAGTATTACTGTTTACTTTCTTGAAGATCCTCTGTAATATAATTTCTAAATAACTGCACTTTGAAAAGCTAATAAAAAGAAGATAACATTTGTGTGGTAAAATGAGCAGTGTCAGTTTTGTATCAAGAAAGTAATCTGGTAAAACTTTACCATAAAATGTGAACCCCAGTCATTCCATGTACTCACATTACAACACTCATAAAATAAGCGATCATCACGACATAGCATGTTACACCATCATAACAATGTGATATCGGAAACTAGCACCTAACACCATATCCATTAATGTAGATATTTTACAATTGTCTGCTCTTTTAACTGCTTTTAAAGCTAGTCCTTGGAAATGCATATAAAATTCTCGATATTTAAATCTTTGACATTTTATAGAATTTTACTGGATATTTAAGATATTTCAGCGAATGGAATTTAAACGAAAATGAATGTTCTAACATTAAATTAAAATCCAACAATAAGTATATCATGCTCATGCTAGCACTCAATGCATTATTAATGATGACATCCTACGTTTCACTCAATCTATGTTTCATTTTCATTGCCCTTAGTATAATGCAACATTAATGTTTGGTATGATATGGTTCAATAAAGCTATTTTATATCTCAATTATTTGCATGAGCATCTCGAAATAATGGAAATATGAAGCACAAGAAAGTAAGGTGTGAACATACATTAGCCGTTTACATGGGCTGGTATGATTGATGGAGTGTGTGATATTAATATAGTGCAGGCCGCATGTTCCTTGTGTTATCTGGATTTAATAAATGTCACTCCGTAAAGGATAGAGCAAGCACACTCACACACAAAAATCTTTTTTATAGTAATAATAGAAATAGATTTTAAACTGAAGAACAAAGTTTAGTTCATCAAAAATCATCTATTTAGGACAAAATGATATGTTAGTCTCTATTGGCATTGCATTTCAGTTGCCTGATAATATATCTATAATTAACTGAATCTGGTACCACTGTTTGTTTTTGTTCATTAGATAGAAGGGCAAAAAATACATATGTACAGATAAATTGACAGATTAATCCTAATATTTGTTTAAACTCCACATAAGGTAATTGACTTTAAAATGCTGATATATCAAAGTGACTTGCTAAATATAGCTATTTACCCGTTCAGACCAACAGTCTCTTCTCATGCAATGAATCAAAGGACAAACCATAAAATACTGTAAGAGTAATTAACATACTTCCAATTGAAACCAAATTACAGAATTTATATTTCATATAAAGATGCAAATAATCCTCATTATAGGTTAGCTTTCACAACAAAAATTTATCTTCAATAGTATCAAGTGTCAGCATAAAAAACTGGCTAACATAGTCAGTTTCCTTCATATGAGAAAGACAGGACACCTACATATGCATAATACTTTTCTCATTTTATCCATCTAATCTTAACAATGCACTTAGGAGTCCTATCATCAGATGGATAGTAGAATACAATGAATATTCATTCCTTTCTTTTTTACCATTTCTCTTTTTTTTAATGGTTATCTTGCGTCAGTGAAGATGATTCTGCATTATGATTTAAATTAAAGGCCTCATTTTCACGATTGATACTTTATGAATAGAAAACCAAAATGCAAGACAGTTCATAAAATTTAATAGCAACTCTTTCAAAATGACAAAGACGTTTCTACTTATCAATTTGTAAAATTTGATATTGTGATGAGGACATTAAAGTGTATTTGAGACTTTTCTGTAAAAATCAGATATAAAAAAATGTACACCTAATTAAAATGGCTCTTTTCATTACATATTTTGATTTTGTTTTTATGGAATCACAATTACTAAATTAAATGGCAGTTGAAATAAACAGAGTAGAACTTCATAAAAGACCAAAAACTTTATCTTAAAGACACATCTCTTCTTACAATAGTATATAATGGGAATTTGCAAGTAGTTAGTGAATGTTAGATAGGTTATGTGACAGGGTCAGATTCGGCCTGTAGATAGTTGCAATAAAACAGCTAACAAGCTCTCTATATAAAACCAAAATCAGCCATCAAGGTTTCAATACAAAACAATCAGCTTGTGTTTTAAAGAAAAATGAAAATATTTCTTTAAAAGGCACATATTTAGATGGGGTTTTCTTAAAAACCACTGAGAGACAATTTTGATTTCCAAATGTAAATGCTTTATCACACGAAATATTGCTTCAGAAAATTATCTTAGAATAACTGACATTTCACAGTGTACAAGTGTACATTTGAGATAGTCAAATATTTTCTTAAGATTTTCAAGCCAAGACCATGATAACTTCAAGATATTTGCATGCTGTTATTGTGCAGTTCTTGATGAGGAGTATATACTGTGACTAAAGAAATAGTTAATAATTTACATGTCCCAGATCTATTCTCTACCTAGTTCGAATCCAAAGAACTTGGAAACAATATGCTCATAGCAGTCTTTGAAAAAATACTTTACTCCCATAAATATTAGCTGACCAATCATATTGATTTACAAACAAACTGTATGAAGAGCATGCATTTGATATTAGATCAAACTTCTTTGGTAAACATTGAAATAAGAGGCTTAAGGTTTCCACGATTTGGTTGAAATGGCCGGGCCACATGTCTTCACGATGAACCCTTTTGTCCAAACTTTGACATATGAATAGACTGGTGATAATGAAAGTGTAACTTTATATTTGATGGAGGCAATCACTGCTAACCATCTCCCCAGTATTAACCTTACGGTTTCTAAGAATATTACTTAAATTTAGTCATTATATAAATTTTCTGTTTAGGATGGAAAATATTACTTTCATCTAGGACGCAAGAACAAGAAACAAAAACATGAAAGAAAGAGTAATAGAGCGTTTAATGACGATACATTGCTGCTTTTTATCACTCAAATCTAATCCCTAATTACGTGCTTTACTGTGTGGTCTAACAGCTCACCAGATATGTTTCTGAACATGTTGCAGCTACATAATAAGCTCATTAGTGATAATGATGATTGATCGATGGTCAAACTATGATTTAATATGTCTAATCGGATCAAAATACATCTTGGATTATATTGTTACAGGCTATAAACCAGTATATACACTGCATATATTATTATTGATACAAGTAAATTAAGTTGACACTGATTAACTCATTAACATGTGGCATTTTAATGTTTATTTAAATTTTAACACATATGTTTTTATAAGTTACATGAAGAAAAATACACACACAATTAGCCAGTAGTAAAATAAGACACTATAAATGTGCACAAAAGAACAGATTTTCATAGAGAAAGAAATCTGCATTTTAATCACACCTGTCACCACATATTACATATGCAAATTGATATAAATTAGTTGAGTAGTAAACACGTTTACTTACCTAGACTAAAGAATATAACCAAACCTAACAATAATCCTAATCTGTATTTTGATATTCCTGACATGGTGAGATAATCCAAAGATGTAGCCAAAACGATATATCCATATAGTTGTTGTTCCTTACAAGATGAGCAATAGCTTCACACTGTCGCAATGATCAAAGAGACTCAGTACTCACGACGTGCAAAATGTGCTGCTGTGTAAGAAAAGTAGTTCTTTTGTGGACAGTCGCTACAAGAAAATTAAGCCAATTGAAATGAAAGGATTATGATTGTCTAACATTATTAATCGTGGGGTTGTAAAACCATTAACACTAGAAGTGCGATTACTAATCATGCTTTCGTATCACTGCGCTATAGTCAGCCCAAGAGCTGTCAATTATTTCACTCTGACCAATCACAGTGAACGAAAACATTGCAGACGACAACTGAGAGAAGAGTTTATTTTCAGGCCTTGGTCGTTGCCGCCGTATACAAATTGAACCTCTTTCTGTTAGCGTCGTAAGTAAGACCATATATTTTCTCACCAATTTATCCAATCATGCGTTTTATGCAAGTGTTTATCATTGAGTTCATTTTGCAGAGTGTTTTTTGTAATGCTGCCATCTAGGAAAGGGTGAAGAAAATATCAGTCTGCTGGTGGTAAGATCGAACGTCCCCTGCCACCTACCGGGCAAAACCGTCACTTTTGCGCTTTTTGTCGGCAGGTCCGCATCGTCGCGTGTTCATGTTTAGCGTGACAAGCGCACATGATATAAAATAAACCTGCGTTAGCTCTTTTGAATGATATATCTGATACATTAATTCTCTGTTTGTGTGAAAACTCCACAGCTATCAATTCTGATTATTATAACAGAGGGAGGCCACGTGGCTTTGTACATGGACCTGGTCCCTCCAAGCCAGGCTCCAGAAGCAGGTTACTTTGATCTACTTAAGGTAGTTTTCGAAGTAGGTGAGTTCTCTAATATGTGCAGAGGGGTGACCCTCCACTATATGGGCCACCTTTTAACGAACTTTTGAACCTTATACATGGTGTTGCCACCGTCTTGCAGTACTCAACAGTGGTGACACTCTGTTGTAGAAGCAGAATCAAATGGTTAGAAGGGTACAACAATTGTTTGCGGACAGTCTGCCATGCATGGGACACAAACTCACCACTGAGGCAAATCCCATGTGATGGCAAGAAAGAATGGAATAGAACACATTGATATAAAACTTACCCACAAAAAGAGTGTTTATTTAAGTTCCAAATAGATGTTGAAGTGAAGAAATCAGTCTTCTTACCCAGTACCACATACATGTAATCTCCAATACAGAAAGTAGAATCCAGCTGTAGATTAAATCTGAAATTAAAAACATTACAATTTTCATTGTAATCTTAAAATCCAATAATATGAAAAAGGTATTAACCATTCTAGGAATTATTGCTGTTTATTGAACGATTTACAACTAAAAAAGATTACAGGATTGCAAGCATGTATCAAAGTTTGATTTATTACATTGAAACCCAGCAAAAGTGATATCCTTGATTTATTCTTTTTCCAAAATTATCCAAATATTGCAAAACATTTCCATGACAGATCCAGAATTTCCTAGAAGCAGGGCCCAAGAAAAAATATGGTTATGACCAAGTTAGTCTTTATTATGATCAAAATATTTGACCAGAAGGGAAAGGGGTCCTCAATTACTGCTTTACTGAATATTTCTCCCTTCTCTTAATCAATCCTTTTCAATAATCAACTAAAAACATAATTGTGCACAGTAAGTTGTAAGAAGATAAAAATGTTATAATTCTTTATGCAAATATTCCAGCAAATATAACAGCAATCTAATAGCTATGTTGTAATCTCAAAGGATGACTTGCTATTGAATACACAAATCATAAAAATAAAGTAATATTAACATTAGATTATTTTTAAAAAGGAAAGTCTTTTATAAGATTAAATCAGTGTCAATATTTATATTTATACTGTGGCCCATCATTTTGGTGTTCACAATGCATTGTTGATTGCATTGTGTATTTGTTTGCATTATGTTGACTCACAAGACCACCAAGCCGCAAGTCACACACACTGTTGCACTGCATAGGAGAGTAATAGATTTCCTTGTTGTCCTGACAACACTTTTATTCTACTACTTTTTGGCTAGAAACAGTCTTTTTCCTTAGACACTTATTGTGAAAATTACTGGAAATGATTCATACAAAAATGCAGCATCTGCATGAGTTTTTGTTTTTCTATATGAAAGACATTTTCAACATTTTCAAACTTTTGATTATGTACAAAGCCATTTTTGTTAAATGCATATGGACAATAATCGGAACAGCTATGCATTGATTGAAGGTGAAATCTTAACCTAATATATAGGGAATATTTAAATGTATCAAAAAGCACATAAACACCAATAGTGTTTCATAATCTATGCATTTAGAGACATGGACCAATACAAAGAAAGTTTTCCTTCACTGATTTAGATCAGTGCCAGTCCCAGCTATGTTACCCTTAATTGCTCTTACATTTTAATTTGTTTTTACCTGATCAAAATGAGTATATTTGCAAACTTAAAAGTTTTAAAGTGCTGAAATTTCTATAAGTGTGCATACCGTTCTAGGTTGTTTAGACACACAAAACATTTTGTATAAGGTCACAGGTGCGGCATTTTACTTTAAATCATTTCCAATAATTTTCAGAATAAGTATCTAAGGAAAACAAAATGTTAAAAGCCAAAAAGTAGAGGAATAAAGTTAGTGTCAGGACAATAGTTATCTTTACTGATAAGCCTAGTGATGTGAGTTTATGTAGAAGAAAGTTTAATTAAAAACAAATTGACAAAAAAGTATAGAAAGGTAAAAAAAACCATGATAAATGTTAATAAATTTATATCAGTCACATTTTCTCAGAAGTATCAAAGGAAGCTGCAGAGTAGGTTCTATATGAAGATGCAGATATTAATCAAAGCCATTTTAAAATGTACAAATTGTTTGAAACTCACTTATGATAATATATGGAAATAATATAAGGAATTTAGAAAATCTCTCACAATGACTAGGCCTATTTTCTTGATGTAATTGAAGTAGCAATATGATATCAAACATGTAAAAAGTATTTCAGTCATATTTGTTTAAAATCTCTATTTATAACTTTTATATATTTTGGGGAAGGGGAAAGTGCTGTGCAACGGTATAATTTGAATGATATATACCATTAATTCACTTTCAGAAACACCGCTTTGTCATGCATGGTGTAATTTCACAATGCAAACAGTTGTAGATCCAGTGCTGCTCAACACAAATTTAATGTTTCTCACTGTTTGCATTATGTACCATAGAACAAGAGTTGCACGACCCACCCATGAAGGTCCAATGGTTAGCTAGGTTGTAGTCCTCATCAAATGATCAAATAAATTACTAACATTAAGTATAATAAAATACAAATAAAAACCATAAGCATTTATACTAAATACCTGCTGCTTGTAGCAGTAATGTCTGGTTCAAAATTAAATCTCACAGGAAATAAAACACATTCATCAAAAAGCAAAGTTATACTGTGTCTCATTACTATAAAAGAGTGTCCATCTCATGAGGATGATAACAACATCAGTAAATGTTGCTGCTGCTCGCCTAAGTTGATGGATTGTGAAGAGGTGGCTGAGTTGAGGGCATTTGCTGAAGTGGCTATTTCCGTTATTGTTAATGAAAATGTGCTTGTTTATAGTAGCAATTCACTGTTATTGTGCTCCAGCAAACTTACATCCACACCAGGTCATTGGCATCCTTGTCACTCTCAACTCCCATGAGGTTACAACCCTTGATACTGTAGTGCATGGTGTTCACTATTCACTCGCCTGACCTGTACCTTTTAACACGTAGGTGACACGAAGCAGTGTTTCAACAGTTTGGAATGAGTTTTCTCAACACCCAACTCCAGACCAGACCGGGAATGGAGCCCTCACCTTCTCCTACGAGTTCAACTCCATATCCATTCTGCCACAGAAGCACAAGTTGAAGCCAACCTATTTGCCCGGACTTATGCAACAAATTGTTGGCTCAAACTTACAAGGATGTACACTGCGTATTATCACAATCCCCATACCAGGGAAACTCAAAGAGACACCAAAGTAGAAGAAAAGTGAACTTGTTAAAAATGGACAAAACTAACTCGAATGGAGAATTTAATGGACAAAACTAACTTAAAGGGATTTTTTTAGTAACTTGGGGGGTTTGAGGGGGAGACAAAAAAATGCTAATGGTATAAGGAAGTAGTAAGTGTTCGTTACTTTTATGTTAAAAGTCAAAGAAGACATTTCGCTTCTTCAGGGAAAAAGTTGGAGGGTATAATTCCATGCTATGATTTTAATATCGTGCATTTTATTGTATTGAATCAAATGTAATAACCCCAATGGATGAACTACTCTAGAGCTACATTTCCAATCTAAATAAATGCAACCGCTCTCTCATTAGTCCAGAGTGTTATACCTTAAGCATCTCATTCCTGCTTATAGATCATTGCATCCAACTATCAGTCGGTCTGTCCAATGAACTGACCAACCCACTGTCTTCCAATTTGTAAGCTCTC
The DNA here is from genome assembly GCA_019095985.1 of Streblospio benedicti. Classification (NCBI taxonomy): domain Eukaryota; kingdom Metazoa; phylum Annelida; class Polychaeta; order Spionida; family Spionidae; genus Streblospio; species Streblospio benedicti. Next base: position 53,423,207 of record CM032662.1, read on the forward strand.
TACAGGTCACATCTTTTGATCCAGGCTTCTGAAATTTTGTTTGTCATTAGGCCTATTATTTGGTCCATTTCTGACTTAAACACCTCCACAGGATCTATCACTAATAAGAGTTAGGGTGCTCAAGTTTGGTTTGTAACTTTAAAAATGGGGACCACTCAGAACCTATTTCACATGGATTCATATGAACCATAGAAAACCACATGTTGAATAATGAATAAGCTTAACGCTCATATAAGAAGTGCTCATCATTTATCTTTCACAGAATAATTCAACATGATTAATTCAGTTGTGGCCAATGGGCCAATTAATTAATCATAGATGATGCACGGATACAATAAATCATGCTTTTATTGTGTGTACAGTAACATTAATTTATTCACAATCTTGTGACATGGTTGAAGCTTCTCCATCTTGAATGTTGTTTTAACTATATTACTGTTTAATGTATCAGTTTTACATTATTATTTGTTGCAGTGCATATGTATTTTCTTAGTTACACAAATATAGCAAATTTGATTTTCACATTTAAAAGTTGATTATATGTTTGACTTCAACAGATTTTTAAGAGAGAGGACATACTTGTATGTATAGAAAACCGCAAGAGATAGATATGTGTAATGAACTACTTAATGAATACATCCCAAGTCAATTCTCATGAACATATTTTCCTTTATATTAGAGGGAGCTATTAGAATTTTTTGTTATCCATCTGTTTTTAGCTCACCTGCTGTGAAACAGCATGTGAGCTTTTGTGATCACCTTTCGTCCGTCGCCCGTCCGCCCGTCAACAATTCATATTTTTCTAAATAATTTCTTCATTTTCCATTTGATTTTCACCAAACTTGCACACAACCTATTTGCCTGTCTCATCATGATATAATATTTGAATCATTCCTCTGGGTGTAAGATTGGCTGCCCAGCGGTCCATATACACGTCCGTCTGTCAGTCAACAATTCATATTTTTCTAAATAACTTCTTCATTTTTCATTTGATTTTCACCAAACTTGCACACAACTTATTTGCCTGTCTCATGAAATCATATTTGAATCATTCCTCTGGGTGTAAAATTGGCTCCAAAGGGCTGGTGGTGCATAAAGCTATTACGATATCGTTATGGCCATATCGTCGCCGTTACAGTACCTCAACGATGTATTTGAGGTGCACAAAACTTTTTAAACGATGACGACCATTGTTACACCCCTCAAAAACGCTCGTCAAATGGATGTTGCCAAAAGCTCCCGCTATTTCGTTACGTTCTCAAAACGATGTCTGTATGGGGTCTAAAAAAGTGCCACGGCCATATATATTTTTTAAACAGTTTTAAAAATGTGCTTCAGTCACTTTTTTAAAATGATGTCCATGCAGTAGAAGGTTTGGCATGTTTTATGCACATTGAATTCTTCTTCAAATGTTTCAATATCACAGGTAAAAACTGCTGAAACATTACTGTGTTACCGTGTCACATTCAGCCTAATTGGAGAGCCCTACAAGTACAAATTGACTTGTCCAGTCTCTTTGCATAAATGTCTCACGAGAACGATTGTATGTTTAGATCTGTTTACGATCGTTTTGAAGGATACGGCCCCGCTTCAAGTGCAAACATTATCGTCTAAATACTGAAAAGATACTGAATTGAGTACTACACAAACGAAAACTTTTATGCACACCCATTTCTCGTAATTATAACAAAGTCGTACATGGCAATATCGGTCGTTTATTAGGCGACCAACGTGCAGCAATTTCAGCGATTTTCGGTTGTTCTTTATGCACCCCAGCCCAGGCGCCCATATAAAAAAATCTGATTAAATGAAACTGTTTCACCAAACTTGCACATATTTTCTAAATAATTTTTTAATTTTTCATTTGCTTAGCTGTGAAACAGCATGTTATCCCAGAACTATATTTGAATCATCAAGCCCCTGGGTGGCAAATTGACCCACCCCCCAAAAATTGCAATAAATGATGAATCTGATTAAATAAAACTGTTTCACCAAACTTGCACATATTTTCTAGATTTAGCTGTGAAACAGCATGTCACTTCAGAACTATATTTGAATCATTGTGCCCCTGGGTGGCAGATTGACCCCAAAAAAAAAAAAAAAAAAAAAAAAAAAAAAAATTGAAATAATGCTTCTTCATATATCATTTAACACAACTTATTTGGCTGTCACATTATGATATCATATTTGTCATTCATGAAACAGCATGTGACCCTAGATCTATATTTGAATCATCGAGCCCATGGGTGGCAAATTGACCCCCCCTACCCCCTCAAAAAAAATTAAAAAAAATTGGAATAAATGCTTCTTCATATATCAATTAACACAATTTATTTGGCTGTCACATTATGATATCATTTTTGAATCATTCCCCTGGGTGCCCAAGGGTGCATCTAAAACATTTTGTATAAATTGAACCTGTTTCCTTATTCACCAGGGCACCTCTCACTTAATTTTAAAGCCAAATTTACACATGCAGGTGATCGATATAGGACCCTTATGGTCCTCTTATTTAAATATCTTGGTCTGTAATGCTTTATCTCAGCTTTCCCCAAATCCATACTTTTTTTTACAACATCTCATAACCTGATAAATCATCATCACTGTCACTTTTGTTTAGCTTTAAAATGTTACAATATCCCTTACAGAAATTTAGCCGTTGTCATCCCGATTTCTAAAATATTAGTGCGCAGGAATATGAAGAATGCAATAATGTTTTTCTACAGTGATTCACAACATACAACGGGCAGTTGTATTTTGTCCTAATGAATTCAAAGCAGAGAGAACTATTGAGCAATGACGACACCATCCAAACCCCCAGAGGCTTTTTTGTTGTTTGATTTGTCAATTAAGGTGGGCTTTTACATGAATGTGTTTCACACTGAAAGTTCATTGGTCCAAATTTGAATTCAATACGAATTAAAAGGTGGGTCTTTACACCCGTGTGAGTCTTTGTATGGTTGCATACAGTGTAAGATTAATGTGGGTCAACAGGTTACAGTAGAAACTTGTTATCTCAAATCTGGAGATATAACAGCAAAGTGCTCAAGATAGCCAAATATTCGAGATATCCAGCTGCTATGTTCACCGTATGTTCATAATGCTGTTGAAGGGAAATTAAAATTATTCAAGATAAAACAAAACTTGAGATAAGCTATATTTTTAGATAATGAGGTTCTTTTTTACACACAACTATGTATTTTGCTTTTAAATGATTCACCGCAAAATTATCACAATATATATTATCACAACTATGTATTTTGTTTTTGAATGATTCACAGCAAAATTATCACAATATGCAGAATAAAAGATGAAATTCCTTCTTTTTTGTCGAAATAAATTGTTCTGTGCTCTGAAATTTGCCCCTGTCCTTTGCAAGTGAAAGGTCCATTAAATGTCCGTGTGACCTTCCCTGCCTCCCCTTCAGCCAACACTCCATTCTCAAGAGTATTGATCTGATTTTCTCTTCCATATAGAAAAGTCTATTGTCACCATCTGAGTCATCTTCACGACAGAATGGAGACACCAGCAGAAAACATGGCAGGCGATATGCCATGCCCCAAATCTAATAACTGGGGACTGCACTTTCATTGTTTTGACCCCTGCACAGCCTAATGCTTTCTCCTATTTATGGACAGTACAATATTGGTATTCTTAGATTACAGTTTAGTTCAATTTAAAATATTTACATTTTCTGTTGGGATAAAATATATATTCATGAAATATGTCAAATCTTCTATCAATCAATTAATTAATTTCATATATTTTATTTATATTTTAGTTTTATCTTAAGTTTTAAACAATTATCACAGTTGTGAATGGTGTCCATACAATATGGAGTTTAACAGTAACTAGTGCTAAATGAGGGTGCCGATGCCCTTTAAGTAGTTAGTGGGAAATGGTCTTAGAATTAAGTGGGATGTGGGAAATTGGCAAAAATAAGTGGTTAGTGGGAATTTGGACAATTAAGTGGGAAGTGGGGAAATTACCAAAATTAAGTGGGAACAAATTCTAATTTTAGTGGGAAACTATAAAAAAATGCGTGAGTAGGGGTTATGCACGTAATTCATAACAATTTAAAATTCGTCGTTATAATATCATGTCATTTATCGTAAAAGTGAACAAAATGTTCATTAAAAGTACGCATTTTAGTGGGAAATCAAAATATTAAGTGGGAAGTGGGAAATGAGCTAAACTTTAAGTGGGAAGTGGGAAATGAGCTAAAATTTAAGTGGTAAGTGGGATCCCCCCCCATCTAGACCCTCCTAAATGTATTCCTGATGATGATTTGATAAAAATGATGAAGAAAAATATCTTATGCCATGAACACTAATAGAATCATTACTACCCAGCATGTTGCAATAGAGAAAAGAACGTAGATATTAGAATGGCTGTCAGGCGTTTCGGGGAGGGCATGCTGATGGAAAGTTAATGGCTGTAAACGGTCATTAATACCCATAAATGGACACAGACACCACTTCATATAAGGGTGTTTCAATGTTGATTGTTACGCCGGCTGCCTAAAACTGATTTGCATGCTGGAACAGTTTTGTGAAAAATGTTCCTCTTTTCCTGTTGTTACAGCAACTATTATTGTTATTGGGCAATTTCTTTTTGTAAATTGCAACCATTACCTTGGAAGTAAGCTTATAAACGTCTTACAGAATTGTGGTTTTCTTTATATTCTATGCTTCTTTTCAATTTTCATGGCAAAATCATTGTTTATTTGATACAATTAATGTGTCTTTTGCATTCAAATGCTCAAGATACAATGTCAAAATAAATGGTATACAGGTGTTTATAGAAGTAAAAATTCTTGATGAATATCTACGAGAAGCTGATAAATATCCATGTTAGTTTTATGCGATAAATCACAATCTCACGTTGATAATGTCACCAACTTTTACTGACAGTTTCTTTTGTATCAAATGAAGCTATAGACTTGAAAGCTACACGGCAATTGAAGATTTTATCTCATGAATATGCATGTAGTTTGTTTTTGGACAAAGGCATTTTCTAATAACACCAATCTAAATCTATTAACATTTATAAAGAAAGCATATTCATCACATTTTGAAGTTTTTAATGCCCATGTTTTCTTTTTTAACTTGATATTATAATATACAAAGAAAGTTATGGAATCTGAACTTGGTGTATGAAAAATTCTCTTCAATTGTTCAATTTTATGTGTTTACATTAACTTGTAACAATAATTTTTTTAGAATACAGAAAGTGGTTATAAATACATAAACACTTCTGTCAGAATTAATATCAATGCCATGAGATATTCAAAATAACCTTTTGATACATATACATGAGTCTGGAAGCAAGAAATTAAGCCTGGACAGCAATGGCTTCTCTGATTAACCGACCAATCTGGAATAGCACAGAGGTCATCACTCTTTATTATGCATCCGCCAAATGATACGTGTAATGCCATTTTCTGAGTAATGCAATGGTCCCCAGATGGAGGAATTATCTATCGATAAAACAAGAAGAATAAATATATACCGGTAAGCATCCGCAACACAAATATCATCCAGAATGTAGTGGATTGGCTGTTACACCATTGGAATGTTCGCAACCAATGATCAAAGCCTCGGAGGCCACGTGTATGCACGCAGAAGACAAATTGTACATGCTGTATTCATCAAGGCCAGGGTAATCCTTTGTGACTTCATTTGAGTAATGTTTCTGCTGGTATTCAATTTTTTCATGTTTTCCCCATTTGAAAAATACTTAGTTGATTTATTTAGCTTTTAGAATTTTGCTTTGTTCCAATGCTCATTGGATTTGTTTGTGGCTTTTGTGTTATCATAATCAGTTTTCAATTGGCTCATCTATGGCCACCTATGGTATTTTAGCTTCACTATAGACACAACGTGGAATGGAAAATAATCTTTAATAACTCCAATTGATCTATTATACAAATCTATGCCATATGGTGCATTATTTTATGTTGTCAAAGATCTCTCAGGTCACATTTGCCTGTCATTTGTGAATATCCTTTAAAAGTATTATTAAAACAATACTGTAATTATGATAGCAATAATATACTGTGAAAGGCCCATTTGTAAAATTGATTTGTATCAATATCTGGACCATTTGAGTTTCTATGTAAATACGCATTGGTGAAAAAGCCCATTCACTAAATTGAGAATATTCCAAACCCGAAATCCATGGCGTTTGGATGGTCATATGCGTGCGGTACATATATGCATTTCGATATTACACAATTTGCTGTATGTCAACTGTCATCGCTTGTCATTATTGTGCTGTCTAAAAAAGACAAATAATACCCATGGAAATTCCAAAGGAAATCTTAAAGATTCATTACAAATTTTGAGCCTGTCGCATCTTATTGAAAGGGAAATGAACGTAATAAATGGATTTATATATGAGCAGTTATTTACATGATGTGTGAAAAAGTGCTGAAATTTATACAATCCATTTTTGACAGTGGGCTTTTAACTGGGAAATCTGGGCCCTTCGGTGAATGTTTATTGTACTGCAAGCCTGCTCTTATACTTTGAACCCGAATTTGAATGTCTACAGCCATAAGTTTGTCTTTTATTACAAAAGTGTTTCTAATTAATTCATATTTTAAAGGTTATGCTCAGTGGCCGAACAAATATGCTTGTATAGAAGCAATGTGGTGTGGACTATGCATTCTGAAAGTGTCTTTCATTTAAACAGCATATTAAAGTATGTAGAGCAATTTAAATACTATGCAATAAGAGGCCAGTGTACACACAAGTAAACACGTGAAAGCAGAAATGTAAACCGAATGATTTTCGTCAGACGTAACTCGCACGGTGCGCGTAAGAAGCTGGCTATCTTTCCCATGTTAAACGTGACGTCTGCCATAAAGAAATTCACGGTACGTCTAGCGAAAATCATTCGATTATGCAACATCACGTGACCTTGTGTTTCAGGTCGCAAGAAGGTATGTTATTTTTAAAGGTGTAATAAATAGTAGATGTGGAAAATATATATATTATTTTCCTTACACTTGCAATGGAAAAGGCATTATTCAATGATACTGGACTTGACAGAACAAAAAGTATTTTGACTGAGCATTATCTTTAAAGGATTTCCAAACTTTAAGGAATTTCTTAACTATTGAAATATTTTTGATACATGAACATCATTGATTTTATAGAAAATTGTCCTGTATAGACTCTGCAGAGTCTGATTGGATTATCATGTAATAGAGCTTGCTCTAAAGAATAATTGCAATAATGACACTAAATTGGCTGAGATGTCTTCTTCAAAAGTCACAAATTTGTTCTGTATTTTTTGCACTTTCTACGTATTCAAAATGCTTAAATAGAGACCATGACTTTGGAAAGACAACAATGAACATTTCATTACATAGAATTGTATAAAATTCCTACCTTTTCCCTATGTAATCTCAGAGACGACAATGTTGGTCAATGATGGCCAGTAGATGTAAATACAGGAAGGTGATGATCCACACCGAACACTTTCCCAAAATCGAGTGCTGATCTTTCACTAGTGGATTTTGTAACACATTACACACATATCCATTGAACAGTGGACAAATAATGTATGAACAGTCCAGAGTGGATTCCAATAAACTTGATAACATCAACCCCGCTCCAAAATGTAATGCTATATGTACACTTTCATTGCCTATCCATATAAAGTGTTGCAAAGAAGCTTGCTGAAGCATAAGCTATGAAGCTTGAAACCCCAGGATGAAGAATAACCTAGACATCAAATCCAGACGGCAGGTTATTGAAAGCCAGGCTTAGTTATTGAAGGAGAATCTCCTTTTAACAGGCCTATTTCTGTGAAGGGAAGAGCATTAGTCGAAGTTGGTGTAGTGTTCTGAAAAAGACAGAAATGAGAAAAATCAACTATACTCATGACGAAGGTCGGAATTCATTTCATAAATAGAATTCATTAGTTTATGACTGAGATATATAAAGCTATTGCAATAGTAGAATTTAATATAAGGATGCATACATCATATTTATTTTGCATTAGGTATTACCACTGATTAGATTTTGCTTTTTATAATGAATCTTGCATTACATGAATGTCAAAATGTTATCACATTCATGGATACATGCAGTTTGTTTTGTTTTCTGCAACATTAGCATAATAACATGCATACATTTGCTTTCCATGATATTAAAGTTTTTGTAGGTAACTGATACCTAAACTTCAAAGACCAGACCAACTATTTCTAACAGGAACAGACTGTAATGAAACAAACGATGCACATTGGTTCAGAAGTCTATTTCCAGACAACCTTTTAGCTTTTTGTGTAATTGTCAGGATGCAACACATGGTCATTTCATGAAACGAGAGACTTCTTGTAATTGACATTGATTATTATATTGTTAAATGTTTATTCTTTGCAGACTTTTTCCATTTGCAAAGTTGTTTTTTTTTTATATAAAACAGATGTGCATGAAGAGGCAAAAAGCATCATTAAAATTGAATAGGTGTAGGCCTAGATAATAGAGAGGGGTCGGGTGAGTCGTGGTGGGCAGGGGTAGTAGCAGAGGATGAACTACTTCAATTCTGTGATCAATTGAAATGAGTTTTGTGTATTTTTTCTCCTTTTGTTTAAAACTCATCCATAAATTATACTGCATACTTCTTACAATCTTACATTCACTTGGCCACTGTTGGCCCTCATAAAATTTGCCCTTCTTTAATATTACAGTTGTTAAATTTACCAGTTTAATAGCTTTATTAAACAAACCCTGCAGTTATGTAACCTCTTGCATTTGTTCTTATTTTGTCAACTAATTTTGGTTCATGGTTCAATCACTTTTTCTGACAAAATATTTAAAGAGCTAGTGTACCTGTACAGCCATGACAAATATTGGAGCTAGTAACAAGAATAAGCAAACTATAAGATTTTTATCACTGGACATCAAATATTAAAGTTCCAGTTCAAATATGGATAACAGTTGTCCAAATAGAGCTTTCTGTCAATCTCTTGCAATTTGATTTCTGTGTGAAAAGTTCTTTAGATCTGATGGAGCTTTACAGCTACTTTGGAATAAAAGTCGACTGGAATCCAGCGACTAAATTACATTCTTCTATGATCTTCTATGGAACTTAGTTTAAACACATTTTATATCCAAAAAATGAAATTAGATTTCGCATGGTGAACATGCGACATGAGCTGTCTCCATTCCATGGAATTTATAGTACAAATTAGTGCTTCAAAGTATGTTCTTATTGTAGGTCTTATCTTTTCCAGATGAAAAACTATCATCTCTGAGAAACTGATCTGCCTATATTTCCAGACAATAGAATAAAGCAGTCATGGGCCAGTTAGCACCCAGTTACAGTGTATATGTATGTGAGAAGCCACATATCTTGAGAGAAATTTAGGGTGTATGTAGCCCATAAAAAATTTTGAATTCTTGATTGTACCAAATAAATATTCAACTAATCTAGTGAAATTTATTTTTTGAAAAAGCAGAGTAAAAAAAGTAATATGTCATAATGGTTCCATGGGACAGGTAGAAAAACTGTTGAACATAAATAATACAGACTTGTTACTTATGATGACAGAAGCTTTTGTTAAGTTTGATTCAATTGCCCATTTGTTGAAGCACGTGTGTGCATATATATGTAAGTGTATACTGTGCTGTATAGAAATATTTGACAATAGAAATAAAACATTCTATTGCAGTTTTCTGTATGAGCATGCATACATTTTTATTTGATGTGGTAATTTGAGAATTCTGTTGATCTAAGGTAATATGTCAATTTAATGTGCTTTCTAGATATGATCAGATATGATCTTGCTTACGAATGAAGAAAATTTTCCGTAGGTCACGCAACATTGCAGAACCCTGACCTTGTACAAATCTACTGCATTTGAATAACTTCCTTTGAAGCATTATCATGGAGTAAGAAAGCACCACTCATACAAGCTTCATAACAAAATAAGAATAATCGAACAGCCTTTGGGTGTGAGTGTTTTTCTGATGCTGTTTTGTGTTAAGTTATGTTATAGGAAATCATGCAGTAAAGTGAATATAATTTGTCATATTTTGTAAAATACAGTACCGGTATTTGAAATATGTTTCATATATTTCTTATCATTTCTATGAATTATTTTTAATTACATATGAATATGGTACATATTAATACATATGAATATGGTACATATTAATACGTGTGCATATAATAATTGAATTGCGTTCTAACTTAAAAGAAAATAATACGTACATAAAGCATTTTTCAAATAAGATAATAATTAAATATTAATGTTCAAACCAAGATTTTCTTATAAAAACTCCAAACTGATTTCTACGGGAAGCATTTCATTGCATTTCATTAAAAATTTACTTGTTTAGTCATGGCTGTTGCTCTATTATAAGCATATCGGCCATATAATCAGATCAGGTAACACAGTACAGGGAATGACTAACGCACTAAATATCACCTCGGTCTTCAAAGCAGCTTATGAGTTTTCTGTCACAAGCCATTTTAAAAGATGTGCATAATACAGACAACACCTGTCCTTTCAAAATAACATGCTTGCCAACATGTAACATGATGGAACTCACTAATTCTTGCCTTTGTATTGTAAAGTCGTTTCTCCCCATCTAAATATCGATTTAATTCTAATGAAACATTCCTAGTGTTTTTACATAATAATGTACCTACCGTTCACAATCATTCAGCTAATATAACATCTAGATGCACTTTGTTATCCAAGAGATACATGTATCCTTATTCAATAAACAGGTAATTACACCTTGTAAAGCAAATTTCCCTGCGTTATACATGCAGCGTTTGCCTGCAGCCAACAAAGTTACAAAGTCTTACTGCCAAATTTGGCAGAAAGTGACAGGCTTCCCCAAAGAGAATGTCATATGTTGAATTTATCTCTTGTGAGACGATGATGATAGCCTCATAATTGGCAAAAAGCTCGCCTTTATAGGTATGTCGTATCCGTACTAATCCAATAGTAGTGGTTTCTCAGACCGTTTTCAGTGGTGTGAGCAAAAACAGACACTGCATTTGTACAGTGGCTGCTATCCACTGCTGCAGCAACCTATTTGCTGCCTGTCAAAGGCCTCATAGCAGCAGACGACACTGAAGCAATGGTGCTGGTTCCAAATGAGATTTTCTTCTGCATCCATGCAGATGAACTTCATGGAAGAAATGCAAGCATGGACGCCTTCACACCAACTAATGGCACCCAAGGGCATTTGGACACCGACAAATGTGCGTTGCTCCTCTTCTAGTGGGGCTAAATTGATACTTTATAATTATAGATTCACATAGAATCCAAGAGTCACTTGTCGTGGTGTAAGAATTTTTACATGTTCAGTTAACATTTATCTTCAAAGAGGGACTGGAAACCAGATTTCAAATATTTATGACCAAAGTATCAACGTTCTTCATGATCACTGTCCATATCACATAAAATTTCTTTGTTTACTGGTTTTATTACAGGAAGAATTTTATGACTTTACTATTATGAAGAATTTGTGAGATCATTTGGTGTAAACCTTATGGCTCTCTGTGCCTCACATGTATGATTTATTTATTTATTAGCCAGATAATTTCATAGGACCTATTATACATGTAGAATTACTGATCCTGCAGGATTTACTGTAGAAAATATTTTTGCTCTGAATAATGTTGTTTGTATGAAAGATTTATGTTCGACACAGAAAAAAACATATCTAAAATACCTTAAAATTTTCTAAGTGGGATGTGAAACTAAATTTGCAGCATTCATGAGGGTTTTGCCCTTTAAGAACAAAGGCCAAGCTAAATTAGTGTACCTAGGTGGAAGCCATGGGTAAGATTTACAATAGAAAACATAGAAAATATAAAAACAGAAACTCAGTTTGGTATTTACTTCTTTTTAAAACTGGTCACATGTTCAAAGTTACTTTTAAATATATTATTGAAGTTTATTTCATGATGCATTCGTATTATTGCATTATTTTACTGCCAAAGTTACTATAAATGGACCTGCATGATGTTATCATATTAGTCAGGTGTAAGTTTCAGTGCATACTTCGTCAACATCACATCCATATTTGCATTTGATATGAACCATTCCAGTGTAAGTGTGTCCAAATACAGAGGAACATGTCCGTGTCGACATCTCTCATTAAAGGACACCTGTTTTATGTAAACACTTTTCACTTCTCCCTTTCCCTATACATCATATATTTTAGTGAACCTCTTTTTTAAAGATGCCTTGTCTTATGTGGACACTTTTCATTTCTCACGAAGGTGCCCACATGAGACAGGTTCCACTGTATGATTCTATAAGAACAAGGCTTTTGTCACAAAGTGACCAGGGTCAAACAGGCACGATGTGAGCTGTGATAATGTGTCATTTTTAATTGTCCTTGTTGATTGATGGAGCTTATTAAAGCAGCAAATTAGGGTCCCCAAGGGCCTCCGTTTTAAATTAGATGAGCATGTGCCATAATAGTGTGATTGTCAGCTGGCTCTGAGAGAAGCACTTGCCAAATTGATATTAATATGGACACATGCCACTGTGTTTTAAAAAGGGATGTAGCAAGAAGAATGTTGTTTTTTGAAATTCCTCTAAAATAAATAACAAGACAGAACTAATATGAATTGAAAAGAAATGAATCAAGGTTTCTTTAATTTAAATTATTGTAATACACATTTACGCAATCAAAACACAACCAAGAATATCATAGTTTTGGACTTATATTTCTTTCTTATTAGCTAGTATAGGCGTAGGATTCATGGGAAGATGTGCTGCACATAATCCTCCATCAGAATGTTAATTTTTGCTCACTGGTGACCATCTGAGCACTTCTAAGTGATAGAATCAATGTGCTAATAAACACAAGTACAAATTCTAAGTGTAACCTGAGGCTGCAATAGATACGTTACGTACTGGAACAAATAGCTTCTTTACAAAGTTACAGTAAACATTTCTTTAGCAGCGTAAATATGGCTGGATGCATTCCTCCAGTGTTTGATCTTTTTGTGCAATTTCCTCTGCTCTGTTGTTAGTACCTCTTTTCCTGTCTACAGTGATTGCCATAATTTGCTCCATTATTACAGTAATTTTTCACAACTTCTATTCACATACCAATTTCTATTCATCCACATTAATAAGTGTATGTAAAAAAAAACATAGAGAAATTATGCATGTAATAGGAGTAAAATATTTTTTTCTATCAATAATTATATTTTTTCATGCTTGTCAGATGTCTACAATTACAGGATAAATTTCAAAATTACAAAATTACAGCAGTAAACTAAATGGAAAAAATTCAAATGAAGCCAAAGTATCTAAATCAAGATAGAAAAAATCATACATGAACTTTGAATATAGATTAAAAGCATTTGTCTTCTTGTGATTTGACCATATAATCGCATGACTTTAATCAAGGGGAATAGAAAAACCATGATTTGTTGGCTCAGTGCACCCCAAAATAAGATAATTGAGCGAGATGACATTTATAGAATGGATGGGATATAATATAGGACCGTCACATGACAGATTCTACTTAATACTAGTGAGCGCAAAGTGGGTTTGATTCGAGGGTTTATGGGTGGTGATGAGTATATAATGTTTATTTGACAGAAGGAAACGTGTAAATGGAAAACAATGTGTAACTGTCAAATGCTGAGTGTCCTAAAGCATTCATGAATCCATATCATGATGGCTGTTTGCATTTTTTATCAATTTGAGCTGTAGAAATGGACTGGTAACACATTGCATATGCAAGCATTGGGGTTGTCCATTTTAAGTGGTCCACACCAGCACAAGTATTGTCATCAGCTGATTGTCGTGTATATATATATATTTCAATCTGGAACTAATGTGCACTACACACTACTCGGGGATTTCAGACACAGGATTTGAAAATTTGTCTACCAACATTTACAGTAGAACCGTATCTTGATATTACTTCTATTGAATTTTCTGTTATATCAGAATCAATTTCAATTCCCTTCAACCACATTATGAACATATATTAGTATACTTGTTTTTTCTCAAATATTTACAATCTGAAACATTTTACTGCGATCACTACATGTTCGAGATAACTAGTTTATACTGTAGTGTGTAGTATCATCATACTAGTCTCATGAAGTTATGCCATTGTCTGTACAAAGAGAACACATTAAATACAAACCGAAGTACTCATGAGAGCTTACTGACCTTGACAGTTACATGAAATTATACATATAACTTCCAATTATACCTCTGGGATTTCAAATATCAGTGGTCACTGGAGAGACGTTATAAATGATAACATTATAAAATATTGTCTTGAAAGTGATCAGCAGAGGAAATTCATTATGCATAACTCAACCTTTTTAAAACTTCCTCTCTATTATCCTTGTTATTTCTGCGACTATCAGTTTTAATTATCTTTGATAACTTACTTTAAAATGCTCCATATTCAAGTCCAAAATGTGAAGCAAACATCATACATGTTTCTACACCATGTATCAAGAATTCCACTGGGAACAGAAAATATGCAGAACAAAACTTTAGTCAAAGCCCTTGGACAACATCAATCACACATGATATACGAGTTGGTTGTGACAAACATACAATGTCAAAGCAAATGTTCTGCTATTGTAAGACACATGTCCATTTGTATTTTTCTTTGTAGCCAAGGATGTTTTTTTCACTGATTGTACTGGTAGTTCATATACATTTTACACTTGAGTGTGTCATACATAAATCGTATAGTCATATTCAATTGTACTTGAAAATGTATCAAAGATTTCCCATCAGATAACATAACAGATCATTTTTTAAAACTACACGTAGTTTCATGTTAATTTGTCGCTCATAATGAATAAATTGAAAGACAAAAGCTAGTCTGTCGAATTAACTTTTTCTCCCCTGCACTTATGCAAATATGCAATTAATTTAGTTATAAAAATATTATATTACTAGTAAGTTGATGATGAATGGATTTAAACTTTGTTTTATGATAAAAACCTCTACTTGAAATATCTATAAAAGTATTGAAAGAAGCTTCGAAGGTGCTTGGTGCCATGTGGGAGATAATTAAAATTGAATCCACAAGAATTATAGATCATGTTTAATGCACTATCTGTGTTTACCCACAGATGGCGCTATCATGTCAGACTCAGAAAAGCTGCTCACTCAAACAGGATAAAATTTGCCTTCCAAGGTAATAATGAGTCACATATGAATCAGATAAACAACAAACATCCCATATGAATACTCATTCCTCTTGAAATTTCCTTTAGGAATATTCGTCATGTAATTTACAGTTTACAATAAATGTTACATGTAAAAGAACCAATCAATAGAGAATTGTCCTTGACACCGACGTGCGGCTCACAGTGTATGAGGCAATAATGGCACAAACAATGCAATTTTGTGTTTAGTTCAGTCAACATTTGGCATATAATGTCCCATTTGGAAATGTTATGATGAAGACATCAAACATGTAACCATGAGATGAGTAGCCTTAGGGCTGGCTGCTATGAAACCGCCTAATTCTACAAAATTAACTTTCCTTCTAGCACAGATTTACTTAAACAGTTTAAGTAAGCTGTGCTTTAGTGTTATTTTTTCATATTGCATATTGTTAGTGATGTATCACCATATCTGACTGGGAACTCAACATATCTACAAATAATGGACTTACTTTTTTAATTTTGAACCAAAACTTTTGGAAAAACAGTACTTACTTTTCGTTTTCAAAAGGTTCAAATCTCAGAGGTGCAAATAATAACTCAGTATTTCAATTTTATTATGCTATCATGTAAACATAGAAATACATTTTAAACATCATGAGCTTCATTTCATTTCATTCTTCTCTTTTCTATGGCAAGCAAGCTCCTACCACTGTATAGGCATAGCTGAAGACAGATTTTACAACTCTAATCTTCCATTTGACTATATCAAGTGGGCCTGACAGGACCCGGACTCAAGACCACAAGGTTGTGAGGCCAGAATGATACCATCATCCCAAGCAGCAGGCTGTTAAAAGGTTAAACGGACAAACCGTCGTCTCTGTAACCCCGGATTACATATTTGGTCAGTTATCATCTCAACTCAGAGGTCTTTCGGTTCCAATTCCACCTAAGGACAGAAATGATTTCTCCCACTTTAACTGAGTTATTTTACGGACTACGTGATGATTTATACATCGTGGTAAATTTATGCAAATTAGCTGGTCTGGGAAGAGTGGGAGATAAAGAAATCCACCACCACTACTCCATTCATAAATAACACTGGAAGTGGGAGAAAAGGGTTGTAATACCTGTCTTCAGTTAGGAGCTTGCTTGCTGTAAAGAAGAGAGACTAAAATTGTATCCACAAGCAAACTTGGGAACAACAAACTAGAAAATTCATTTAATTGACAAAGCAGATAAAATTTTCTGATAAAAGATCAACCTAGACTATTTTTTATCTTTCATTACATTTTATTAAATCTATTACTATTTTATTTATATGTCACTGAGTTGAGTATCTTTGGATACATACTTGAAATGCCTAAATAAATAAAAAACGAAAAATAAATACTTAACCCAGGAATTTTTTCCATGAAACGTTTTATTGAAACATCCCCGATTATGCACTATGACAAAAGCTATTGGTCCATTTGAAGCCTAAAATATTCTGTTAAATATCAAAATATATTGTCTATAAGAATGTCAAAGTTTTGTCATTTATAGTACATACATTACAAATTATTTTTGGGGACAATTGTGTAAATCTGTACGCCATTAACCTAGTGTAGTTGTAATGCGATTGAAATACAATCATTAAGGAAAATCATGTTGAACATTGAAATTATAATTTTTACCAACAGACCAATTAATGTTTGATCTACTTTGAAAATAATATAAACAATTTTTGCATGTTAGTATTTTACGCACACAAAATCGATACAAGAAATATACAGCTAAACCTCGATATAACGCTCCTCGATTTTGCACAAATTTCTGTGTAACGCGGATTGACCGTGGACCTCATTTATTTTATATTCTTATACATGTATATCCTTATATATGAAAATATTGTCAAAAATACCCTTTATGCAAGTTGTTTACCTTCGAACAGCCATAATGGCGTACAAGGAAACTTGCTGCACGCATGTGCAATCAGTTCCGTGTTTAGGCCAAACACATCGCGATCTCGACCAATGGCAGCCCAGCACATAACGCGCTTTCGGGGTTAATGCGGTTCTCAAAGTATGGACCCCAATGTCCGCGTAAAATCGACGTTTAGCTATAGATAATAAAATCACAGTATAATTTATTTGTGAAATCACTCTTGAACATCAGAATGTATGACAGATAGCAAACATTTTTATATACTGATCCCTTTCTTTACATATTGTTAACATGATTAGTAGCATCCCATCTAATAAAGAGAAAAACAGATTTAGTACCGGTATTTACAAATTGAAAATTACCCATTTTGAAGATATCCAAAAACTAAAGGTACTTAGTGTTAATTGTTTGGAAAAAACAACAACCCCATGATCATTGAAAGGAATGAACAGTTGCGCATGCGTAACATGATTGCCAATCAAACGAATCAAAACTGTATTATTAGATTTCTCATCAATTAACCCCAAATATTGATTAACAAATGGAATATTATTTATCATACATTTGTCTCTTAAACACCAGATAATCTAAAATATACTGGTGCACTTTAAAAATCCGATTTGCTAATGATCTAATTTTGGCACATAGAAAGATGAACAAATAATGAGCCAACTTTTAACACATTTCATAAAGATACTTATGTTGTGGAACTTATCCCAAACCAACCTTTACCAATAGCCTTGAGAACTAGATCTGTTTCCTTTGGACTAAATTGCAGAATAGTGGCAATCGCCCGCAACATTTGCTGCTTCGCAACAGCATCTTGGCTCACCATATAATGATAAACAACGTTCTTCAAATACTCTAAATTGGCACTTTCTCTCGACTTGTTTCTCTCTAGCTTACGTATGCCTTCTTTCAAGTCCTCTATTTGTTCACTATATTTCTCTTCCTTCATCACTAAAGAATGTTGCAAGTCTCTTAAAGCCATCTCTAAGGAATGTTTTTGCCGGCGCAATGTACCAATCTCCACGTCCTTTCTCGCCTGCTCTTGCGCAAAATGCAAAAGCGCACTTTCCCCGACCGGCGTTCCCGTGAGAGACGTGCGTGCGAACAGCTCCGACATGACGGTTTCCTGCTCCGAGCTGGCGGCTCCACCGCTCATGTCCAGGTCTGATATTGATCCAGAACGTCCATATTGTCCAGTATAGTGGATCTCGGATTTATCTGAAGATGCTCTCCGCAATAAGTCAATCTCGCGATCTTTTTCTGACAACAGAGATATAGTCCGATCGCGATGTTTACGTATCTCGCTTTCCAATTCCTGGCTTCTAGTGGAAAATTCCGCTTGCTGGTGAGACAGTTCTTGCTTGTGTTTATCCTGTATGGCTGTAATTGTTTTTCGCAAGTTTTCTTCCTTTTCCTTGTGGCTGTTTTCTTGCTCCTCGTAGTCACTGCGCAGGAAACGGAGACGTTCCTTCAAGTCGGCCACTTGGTCCTTCAGCGCCTCAACCTCTTGGTTTGTTGTTTCCTAAAATAAAAAAGACAAAAATGTATATTTCAACGCATGCATTCAAAAGAACTGATTGTACTACTTTTTAGCCAGTATAATTTTCATTTTATACACAAATCATTATCAAATTTTCAACCATTTTTTTGATAAATTATATAAAATAATTCGCATAATACTATCTCCCATTAACAATCAAATGATATGCTTTTTTCTTACTTTATGACTCTTATTTTTCAACACAGACTGAGCTCGTAGTTTGTATCTTTCAAACTCTTCTTTGAGACTTTCATATTCTTCCTGACACGAGCGATGCACATCTTGATCAAATGATACACCTTGAAGCAATTCTAAAACAGACACCATAATTTCTAGTCAATATTGTCGTAACATTACACAATGCTGGTACTAAAACTAATTATACAAACACAGCAAAAGTTGTGACTATTTCTCAACTCCTGGACCAAAAGAATAAAATCTGTGAATAAAGATTTTTTTCATAAATGTTTGTTTTAAAATTTTATAACTTAAATATCATAGATAGTTTGACATAATATAATGTATTCCATCTAGATATAGCATATGCTTAACGTTTCAACATGTCGAACTTTGTCGTAAATAAAATTCATAGTCAGAATCTGTTGCCACGTGAATATGTATATTTTTGCATATATCTTGGGAGTTTATTTTTACTTTTCTTTGAGTATGTCACAAATATTTTTTGTTTCTTTATCTATATTTTGGAGATTACTTTTACGTTTTTTTTAAGTAAGTCTCAAATAGCATATATGATTACATGTCTTATGCGTGTTTAACGTTTATGGGTGTTCACGGGTTTAGAAGTTTCTGAAGCCATTGTACGAATGTGTGTACTATTTTTTTTATAAATCAGAAAACGCTCACCATCAATATTGACAGGCTTGTCTGTCTTTTCATTGGCCAGCTTCAGCAGCCCCTTAAACTGCGTGATTTTGTCCACGATGGTCTGCACGTCAAGATTCTTGTCATCGTAGCCGTCCTCAGTGTCGCTGCCTGCAACACTCACTTGGTCCATTAACAATACCAAACTTCAGAATATTAAATTTAGTCAGGTTATAGTTAAGGTTTAACATGCATGGTTATGATGATGGTACTTTTTAGTACATTCAGAACCAAGTAGATTTATACAGTCTTTGACTTGGCCTGGGTGGGGATTGAACCCCGGACCTCTGGGTCGACTGCGCCACGAAGCAACTAGCCAACAAAGCCAGCGATATACCAACTACGCCACATCCACAAGGCTACTCACTACTAGCTAGTACACCGGAAAATTTTAAGCAACCAAATATATGGACCCCTGTGCTTATTTTACATCTGCCATTATGTCTCCATTATGAAAAAATGTCACAAACATGTAGCATAAGTCACAGCACACTGGAAATTCAGAAATTCATGTAGAGCACCTGGTTTGTTCTAGTCATGTCTCTTTTGGTTTAAAGATCGCTGTTTAGTGACCCGTGTCTCACCTGACATGGTGTGTGCGGCCTTCGCGAGCGCTGTGTTCTCCAGGTCGAGCTGAGTGATCCGCTCACGCATCTTGCTCATGGCCGACTGGTCCTGGTAACGCAGACGCTCATACTGGCCGACCGTCTGAAACAGCAACACTGCCCAATATAGTCCTTGCCTCCGAGCCCCAGGTTAGCATCAAAGATCGACAGAATGGGTATAAGAACGACCATTCACCGAGCGAATAGTAAATCACCTTTGCAGCTAATCATTTTCATTCCCTATTCATGGTTCCGATGACTCCGCCCCTTTCTGTCGATTTGTTTACGCTACGACGTTGGTCTCACAAACACCGCCTTGTCACAATAGAAAGCATTGAAATATGCGACATTTTAGACGACTTTTTCTAATGAATAATACAAGTGTTGACACAAAACTTTCATGCATATCTAATGTATAACTCATGAACTGTCCAGAGATGTTGGAATTAATGTATGACAACACAGACTTTTTTATTTATTTCACAATATCCGTACACGCTCCTCAAGCCAGTCAAGGTCAAGTCACCACTATTGATAGATAACACGACGTCATTACAAATCAAATACGGTTTCCTGTCACATTCCAGAGAGATTATCACTCAAGATAAGTAGTTTATGATATTGTACACACTTTTTGATATGGATTGATCATTTAGGCAAAAACTGTACTTTTTCAATTGTAATATTTTTATTGTAAACGCACGTTATAGTACTAGCGTTACATGGATCTAGATCTAGACTAGTATAGTTCACGTTACATGCTTGTACTGTATTGTACGCACACGACACATATATTTGGAGAGTCTTTCACCCAAGTAAGCTGTTTTATGTTCATTTTCACATCATATGTACCCTTTATGTTGACTCACAGCAGTCATATTATTTTACGAGTATGAGAACTTTTAGAAATTCATCTTTCTAAAGTGTGCCTCGAACCGGTCTTTTTGAATCGAGGGCGACACCTGTGTCACCATCTACATTTTTGGAAGATAATCTAGACTTATAAATACATATTCCTGTAACTAGATATTGAAAATAAGAACCGTGACACTATATTCTTAGTACATGTGGTCAATTTATGTAAAAAATTAAGTATTTATGGAGGCACCAGAAACGTTATCGTCTCCGACGTAAAACTGTCAAAATGCCAGTGACAGTGTGCGGTAATGTATTTACTACAACGACATAACTCTTCTGAATCGATAATTGATAGGTATACATTGGATACAATGTAGAAAAGAGGAAAGGTAGTGCATCCCAACTGAAAAATTGAGACGTTTAGCACATTTCATTCAAAAATTTGGTGTCAAAACATGACAATTTCTCACTGTTTACTACGGGAGGAGATAACGCTTGTGAGACCATGATAGCGCACCTGCGCATGTTTGTATGAGGCCGTCCGCTGATTGGCTGGCTGACGTAAAAAGGGGCGTGGCTTGGAACTATGAATACATGTAGGTGAGGACTAGCATCAAGTATGTGAAGACAGCATCTTCCTCATGCTTGGCAGTTGTTTATTTTCATACTTTGCGAATGTCACTTTTAGAAAACCATCATAAAATACTGAACAGAAAAGCAATAACATAATTTACATTCATTATTACCATCTTCTTACCTCTGAAAGTTCAGAAATTTTGGCCTCAAGACTTGCCACGCGCTCCTCAGCCTTTGTCGCGGTTGCTTTCAGATGCTCTTCACCTTCTGCTAAACGCTGATGTTCCTGTTCTAGCGCAATACGCTGCTGCGCCTAACGATCATATGAGATACTTTAGTATACATTTAAGAATTGGTTTTATTTCATAAGACATTTTGACATCAATCCACGTATTCACAATTACAAATCTATATACCATTCCAAGTTATTATTTCAAGGTATTTATTGGTAGTCTTTTTTAATATTAATGGTTGAAACTCACAAACAGGACTTTCAATTCTGAATGGATTATGGTACAGCTATTCTAATGAGTTTGATGCAGCAAATTACTGGTGAATAATTGAGCTTTATAATGCGAAAACCAGTCACTGGAAGAGAAAATCAGAATTGATACCAAATTATCACCACCCACCTTGCATTCTGCGAGCTGCCGCTGGAGTTGGTGGATCACGGGACTCGGTTCTTTGGCCGCTTTCTCCAGACTGCGGATCTTGTTGTCGCGATCCGTCAACTCTGCGCGGAGAGCAGACAGCTGCTCCAGGTACTGGTGGGCTTCGGTAGCACGCTTCTGATCCACCAATGACTGTCTGGCTTCTTCCAACTGTAAACATTCAGAAACACAGTAGAACCTTGTTATGTTGATATTGAGAGAACATGCGTGCATGGGGAAACAAAAGAGAAAAGAGAAAGTTGAATAAGAAGAAAAGAGAAAATGTGACCCTTGCCCCCAAAGTATATCAACTTGCCCTTGACATGTTATGGTTCATAGCCAGTTTTGACCCCAACATCAATGGATCCAGCATACCTGGTCTTCCAGCAGCTCAGTGCTCAGTCAGGGACTGATCCAGCGGGGGGGCTCGGGGGGCTCTAGCCCCCCCGCCTGCCATATCAGCCTTAAAGCCCCCCCCGCCCCTACAATTTAGCCCCCCCGCCCCCCCCCCTTTTTCCCACCAAAATACTTCATTTTCATAGGGTTTTTCATGAAATCCTGTAAGAGAGCCCCCCCCTTTCCTTATGTTTTCCTTACGTCCCTTTTCCAAAAACCTGGATCTGCCCCCACGCACGGACAAATCCGCCCGCCCCCCGCTCTCAAAATTTGAAAATTAGCCCCCCCCCCCCCGCCCCGCTCTCAAAATTTGAAAATTAGACCCCCCCGCTCTCAAATTTCTGAATCCATCCCTCCTGCTCAGGCAAGCTTTCTTAACTTTCCAAATATATAAAACATTTAAACCATTAATGGAGTAAAAAGCATTGTTTTGTGAAGTAGACTCTGCAGCAGCCTACCTGATGTTCTCGCATATCCCAGCCAGCCTACCTGGTGCTCGGTGTGCTCTCGCGCGTCCCTCTCGGCAGCCAGCAGCCGCTGCAGCTCGCGCAGCATGATGGCGTGGTCGTCCTGGTCCTTCTCCCGCTCGTGCTGGGCAGACCGCAGCTTCGACTTCCACTAGAGAGGGTGGGGAACAAAAATACTCATGGAGGACCTTATACCAATATCCAGGAGCCCACCCCCGTACTTTAACTTCAAAGATGGATTGACACATTATTTTGGACCCAATTTTCAGCTTGCAAATTCTGGAAAATCATTGCCCAGTAGTCAAGTTGTATTGTAACCACTTTTTATGATTGTGACTCCCCTGATCAGATGGAATTTGCAAGCTTTAGCATGTTATAAATTGTGTCATGTCATGAAATAAATGTTATAGAACTCATTTATTCTGTTATTGCTCATGAACTTCTGACACATGTGGCAAGCTCAAACAAGCAAAGTGCAGTTTCTTGTGCTAAACATCTACATCTTTAATACTGCGTTTGTTACCTCGTTGAGCTGCTGATGCAGCTGTTTGATCTGCTGCTCCTGCTGCTCCATCTGCTCTTCCATCATCTCAAGCTTCTCATCGTGTTCTTGCTGAAAGGAAAAATTTCAAATTCACTAAAAATTAATAACATGTATTTCTGTATCTGTATCTGTAACGCTGCTTGAGGTCCTGAATAGGCGCGATGGCAGCGGGGAAGTGCCCTCTACTGCTGCATGCGTGGACAGTCAATGGCAGCTTTGAACTGCTCGACCTTCTCAGACTGGATTATCTCCTCTGGGAGAGAGTTCCAGTCAATAACTGTTCGTACAAAGAATGAGTTCTTATACTGAGGCGTCCAAGCACTTGGGGGCATGAACGGTTTGCTATTGAGGCGTACGGAACGCTCAACAATGTTTGAACAGCTGTATTCATTAAATGATTTAGCCTTTATACGTATTTCAAAACGTCGCTGAGATGACAGGTTCTCTTCAGTGTATTTTGAAGAATTGAATATCAAATCTTTAAATGAACAAATAAACAATTGTAAACTAACAACTAAATAACTTAATTTATTATGAATGAAGGTGTTTGATATCCATAGGCTTTGTTCAGTTGATACATAATTATACATCTAATTCTTTCAGTATGTTAAAATATGAAAATAACATGACAAATGTGGAGGTAAATCCATTTTAAACTTCTAACGTAAATATTTTCGAGTATTGTCAATACGCGTCATTGGAGGCTTCTGTCACTAGGTAGCAGCAAATTAAAATATATTCATATAATAGAAATAATTTGTTGAAAATTAGATATATATTTCTTTTTTTATGAATCACTTGTCCTGCTGACTAGAAGTTAGGCTTGTAACGATACGCTTGAGCAACGATACAATACACATCACGATACTTTGTTGGCGATACGATACACAATTACACATCTCGATAACAAAAAACATGCGTCAAAACACACAACAGTCTGTACACGCTGTACGTTACAACTAGTAGCGCAAGAAATCTATACTGAAATAGCGGAGCGCTGTTCGCCATTCAATTGACAACAATTTGTTAGTAACGCTGTTCGCAAGACAGCAAAGATGGCCGCGCCCATACTCATGGGAAAAGACGAAGATTTACCTTGAATTATGCACTATTTTGCATATAAATTCATTTAACAGTTATATCGTGAAAGTATCGCGATATAGACTATCATATCGATACTTTAATCGTGAGTAAATAAATCGTGATTCAGCGATGCATCGGTGTATCGTTGCAGTCCTGCTAGAAGTACTTTTCAAAAGAAAGAAATACACTGTAAAACTAGAATATTTTGTGGCTATTAAATTTTGCGATTTTCACCTATAAATTATTTTGTGATTTTAATTTTGCGATTTTGGTCCATCCTAGACCTACTTTAAATACAGCTAATAATGTTTGCTGACTATTTGAGTTTGCGTTTTTGCACCTGCCCACGAAATTTGCACATTAAATCCATTAAATCGTGCGCAAACATTTCTAGTTTTACAGTATAAATAGTATATATGTATATATAAAATGTGCCTTGATTTTCTTCTTGTCTGCCTGGAAGCTAGCCTCCATCTTGGACTTCTCCTGGGACACGGTTGCGAGCGAGGCTGTGAGGGTGCGCAGCTGGGCCTGGTACTGAGCCACAACGTCATCGTCTGCACCACCGTCTGGGGGCGACTGTCCAGAAAACAGTGGTATCATAGTGGTTGTTCACACAGAACCC
Source organism: Streblospio benedicti (assembly GCA_019095985.1). NCBI lineage: Eukaryota > Metazoa > Annelida > Polychaeta > Spionida > Spionidae > Streblospio > Streblospio benedicti. The sequence goes on from CM032662.1 coordinate 53,448,509, forward strand.
AGTGTCCTACTCCTACTTGTACACCATGATGTCAAAATCTAGACAATTGTTTTAAATAATATTTATTTTCTTCTATCACATATAATAAATACAATTTACGAAATATAGAATAAGTTAGAAGAATATCAGTTTGGGCATTGACCCATATGGGTTATTTTAAGCCCTCACCTTAGTACTTGATAAAAATATTATAGTTGTAATATCATAAATGATAGAACCAACATCTTTGATAATTCATTCACATTTTAATCAAATATTTTCATTTTTGACCTTGCGGTCATCCTCTGAACGGATAAACTTAAATTACAAAAACAGTACTGTTTTTGATATCCTTACGAATTAACATTTTTGTATCGTAATGACAAGATCAATTCACAAAAGTCTCCTTACCAAACTTGTACAAGCAAAATTATGTCAAACCCCACATCTTAATTTTGTGTTATGTCAGGATGGCCCTGTGTAGTGTGTACTAATGCACCTGCCTTAATAGGTACTAGGTGAATAGGTGCCACAGTGGTAGTGGTCTAGGGTTCGAGTCCCGGGATAGGCATAGGCTATATGATATAGCCCTATAGACTTGGAGAAAGAATCCTCTAATATCAATCCCAATCTAAATCAATTTTTTTTTAAACATGAGAAGCTATGGGTATTTGGATGATCGTATATCATATGCAAAACTATCTATTTCAAAGGACATTTTGGGAATTTTCAAGCTATAAGTGTTGCAAACTGTTTGGAGACCACATATACCAGGCAAGTTGATGTGAGATCACTTGAAATGATCAAAAAATTACTTAAATTGACATATTTAAATTGAAAAAATAATGTGTATACTACAAGTCGTATTGAGAACTCAATGTTGCTTCAGTATTTTGAATACTCACTGTTGCGTCAGTACTTTGCTCATCATGGTCGGTTTTCTCCGCGCTCTCTGATTCCTCCCCGGCGGTGGCTGCAGGTTTCTTCTCGGCTGGCTTGTGTTTGACATCGGTGTTAGAACTCGCCTGCACTGAGCTCAACACTTTCACACTGTTCTCAAGTGCTTCTTTTTCTTTTTGCAGACCTTTATATGCAGCTATGAGGTCTACAATGGAATATATCTAACAATGTAATTACCGTCACATAATTTTTCTTACATTTCTTACATTTTCTTACATATAAAAACATCAGTCAGCTGATAAAAATATGCAATCAAAATGTGATTCTTTTTTTAATCAAATAGTATTTACCTCTCAATTTTGTTTTATACTTCACTAGATCTTCTTTCTGTGTTTCTACGATCTTTAAAAGCTCTGCTCTCGACCCCATTATAAAGCTAAAATATTAATGAATACTTGTATTACGCATATGCAATAATGATAGATTTCTAAAATGGCTTATTTAGCATTGGTCAAAAGAATGCTCAAAATAAATTAATCAAGTACAGTTAACTTAAAAAATAAAACTAATTAAATGATAAATGCCACAAACCAAATAAATGTTCTCTCACCTTGGTTTCAGGGATTAGTAGAATATATATATATTTTTTAAGTTTTGTGATTCAAATTGGTCAACAATACTATATCATTACAGTTTATTCCATATGAACAGTTCACACAATTTAGTAAAACCACACAAAATGTCAAATTGTTCACAAAGTCTACTACATTCAGTGTTTATTACTGCTTATTGGAATTTTTAGCAGCATCTATTGGTTCGAAACCTTCTTTTTGGACTTTGTCTTTATACTTGAGATAATCTCGTCTGCGATCGAAGTATTTCACCCATGTTGATGTGCATAATTCTTCAAAAGGCTTTCTCAATTTTGAGCATTTTGACTTGTCTTCATTATTTTCTTCAAGACACTGCCAGAAGGCGTCCCGAGCGGCCCAGCATTGGGCTCTTTCTTCTTTGTTAGGGAAAGGCATTCTTACATCTTAGTAAATGTAGTAAATATATATAAATCCACAGTAGTTACAAGAACCCTCTGAAATAAAGAGAAAATTTTGTAATCCCTCATGAATGCGACAGTCAATATGACTTTGTAAATCATTAATCTAGTGTATACAGCATACATTTAATAGTCTATATATTTTTGAAAGACCATTTACCAATTCTTGAACGTGTTCATTGTGTTTGTAATAGGTATTTATATATATGATTCTTTACATCACAACACATTTTTTTCACTTACATTGACAGTTTCACCAACTATCTGTTGGCATCGTCGGAATGACACTTCTGCACACGACAGGAGGTCAGTCCCGCCGATCCCCGCAGAGAACCGGATCATAAACTCGTGAGAGTTGGTGGCCCCCCTCGTCACGGTTCATGACCTGCCTGTACGTTCGGATATGCACTGCCTCTTTGATTGTCCTTGTCTTCCAGTCACTCTCCCTGTCTATTACACTTGCACCTTCCCAGTCTATATCGTGATTGTGTTGGTTCACGTGGTCCGTGATAGCACTTTTGTTAAGTTCCGTCAGAGATTCCTTCTTTGTGGCTCTAGTAAATGCTCCTTTCTTATTCACTTCTACATCTTTCAAATGTTCTTTCATCCTTGTCCCAAACTTTCTTCCTGTTTCCCCAATGTACACTTGGTCACATGATTTACATGGAATTTTATACACTATTTCACTCTTGTCCAACTTATCCACTTTGTCTTTCGGGTATACTAGCAAGTTCCGGATTGTCTGTTTGGGTTTGACAGCCGTAGACACACGATGTTTATTCGCGGGGATCGGCGGGACTGACCTCCTGTCATGCGCAGAAGTGTCATTCCGACGATGCCAACAGATAGTTGGTGAAACTGTCAATGTAAGTGAAAAAAATGTGTTGTGATGAAAAGAATCATGTATATAAATACCATTTACCAATGTTATGAATCAAGTTCTCTTTACTTGTATTTCGCATAAAATCGTATTAAAAAACAACATGAAAACAACAAAATAAAAACAATATACCACAGCACCTTGTAAATATGCAATATGTAATATATGTATATATATAAAAAAAAACACTATGAAATAGAACAACTCCTCCCTAATTAAAAGACAAACAAAAAGTTTCTTGGAAGTGGCTATGCTATTCATAGCTCACAAGCAGAATCAAGTTCTATTGTTAGGAGTGTTAGGAGTATTCTTTGAAGTCTCCTTTCCACTTCTACAACTAAAATATGATTTTCTACCAGCAGTGTGAGTAATGACTAGTTATTACAGAACTATTACAAACTCCATGTATATTATATGACTTTAATAATTTAAAGTACATGTACATCCACATAGTGAAATTGTTAGCATGTACATTGTATGTCTGTTTTGAAAGTTTCCAAAATCTGCTTGAAAATTGAAATGAAAGAAATCAGTCAACATTGATTGTTTGTGATTAACAAATGCCAAAGACACCAAAATAAACCAATTCATTGTACAAAAATGATAACAAATGTTATAATCTATTTACCCTGATAGGGAAATTATCTTTTACTTCTGCTGGAAAAACATATCTATCAGGATGAAGCTAAACTCCTCACTTGGTGAGAGGCCCTTTGGTCTGTCCTCACCTATTGTTTCAGTGTAGTCATAGCTTAGGTGGCTTCTTGGTGGAGTCATTCAAGTGTTTGACCAAGCAATGACCAATCTTTTGAAATGTACTTTATGTGCTTGCAATTACTAGTGAGGCAATTATCAAATAGTGTCCCACAACATTAAGATATGATGAAGTGATATCTAGAAACTGGGAGACTTGAACAGTGGGTAAGACCATCAGATGCTTGCATATAAGGAGATGGAAGCCATCAAGATTGATCAGTAGTTTTAACATTTGCATTGAGTGAACACTGTGGATAGTAACAACCTCATCGGATCATATTTGAAACAATAATTAGGGAAAATAGGAAGAGCTCAGAATAGATTTTGATTATTTGGATCAGGATCCAATATTCAAGAGGATGGAAAAGCAGCCCCTCTCTTTTCCAGTTTCCAAACATAGTGATTTGGGTAAGTCTGATTTGAATACATGTATGCATTATTATTAAAGCTTATCTGATCATGATAGAACAGTTTATTGTAATAAAAGAAAAAAAGTTAAAATTCAAACAAGACCATATAATCTATTAGAGTTATGGTTCGCTTTCATGAATACATTAAAATTTAGATTTTTGACGTATCTTATTGGATCCTGGTATTTACATATGCAGCAATATCTGGTTTGGGTAGATATTGATTAGCTGGATTCAAAAGTAGGTGTTGCAAAATTTGGTTTACGTTTAAAGGTTATACATTTAATGGCTCAACAAGTCATATGTAATACAAGCGATATTCTGATTTTAGTACTATTGCAGTCTTTTCACATTAAAATACATGTATGTCTAATCAATATACATAAATAACTTTTCAACTAGCAATAACTATATATGAAATGATGAAAATGATTTTCGTCAGACTAAGTACAACCTTTTAGAAATTCTCATAGATTTGTTAAGTGAAGTCTGATATGTAACATACATAAAAAATGTAAATATTAATTTCCAAACACTTAAAATTGAAAAGGCATTATTGTAGGAATTGACCACGAGATTAGAGTGTCAATGGGAAAATTGAGCATGCTGACGTCTGATTTACCCGAACGAAGTGAGGGTAAATCAGACATCAGCATGCTCAATTTCCCCATTGACACGACAATCGAGTGGTCAAATACCATTCTATCATGACTAAAATCCACACTAAACGATAAAAATAAATCATATCATAACATTCTCATTGCAAGTCAATTTGTTAGCCAGCGTGCTCAATTATGCAATTGACTGCACGCGCGGAGACCACTACAACGGCACTAGTCTCAACTTTTGACCATGCGACGTATTGAAAATGTGACGAGTTTAGACTAGTGCCGTAGTAGTGGTCTCCGCGTGTGCAGTCAATCGTATAATTGAGCACGCTGGTTGACCAATCAGCGTTGGTTATTGGCGGTGATTTTTGCACGGAATGATAGAATGATTAATACTATTTATTACATAACAAATATTTTCTATGACTGAATATAATTAAATGATAAATCTGACAACTATTTGTAGTCTGTGAAAACTTCAAACTTTTGTAAGATGTCCATTCATACAAATATTTTTGTACAGTGCAGGTTTAGTGAATTGAGCAACGAGAAAAATGTCCTTGTGATCAGGATTTCATAATGCCATTTCTCAATTGGATAAATCAGTAGCCGTTTAACTCATTCATGTTAATACATGTAGTTACTTAAACTGTAGTAAGTCATGTCTAGTCTACAGCATGATGATTCACGGGGGGGAAGATTTAACACCTATCACTTTACTTTTACAGAACAGCAACAGAATGGTTCCCATGTATCTTCAACACCAGGTCAACAATCAAATATGGATGTTTGTCCTGAACTACAATCAGGAGTACCTCAAGGAAAAAGTCGCAGGGACAGGTTTGCTTTCACCCCTGCTCAACTTCAAGTATTAGTGCATGAGTTTGAGAAAAACTGGTTTCCCGATTATACTAAACGGATGACATTATCAAATCAGTTAAATGTTGAAGAGGTTCGTGTTCACACATGGTTTACAAACAGAAGAGCTAGAAGCAAGAAAAAACAGGATGCCACAAAGCAAGCGTCAAAACGATCTGCATCTCCTTCTGCAACATCTGACTACCATGATACAAAAAGAGCACGCCTTGAACATGAAGCATCTCAGCCTGCAAAGCCACTGGTTGACATTAATGTGCACAACATAATGAACACAATCAATGATCAACTAGTTGGACCCCAACCATATGGAGCATTATACCCAGTGCCTACTTTTCCACTAGCTATTTACCCTGCTCCCAATGACGTGTTTGGATATCATCCAGTACCTTGGCATTCTTTCCACCCTGCAGGACCTTCACATTCAGTATTTGTACCACAACAACCAATAAACTACAGTGCTAATTTTAACCAGAATCCATATAATTTCCCGCATTTGCTTGGCTTCAATGATGGTCACAGTAATTCAAATAATTTTCCTCACCTTTCCACACCTGAATTGAAATTAGCTGATGAAAATGGGCGAAATTCTTCTCGTCCAGCTGGATTGAATAATGTACAGGGATCTCAAAATCCCATAAGTGGCAGCAGTGTACCCCCTCACAGGCCAATACCGCAATATCCAGTTAGTCATGGTGCAGGCAATGTAATAACTTCTCCACACACAAGCAGTTCCAATAAATTTGAAAACAATGGAAGGCGTTCTCCGCATCCTCTTGGGTTCAATGGTACTCATAATACTAACACTAGGCAGTCTTCTTCAAATCCAATCGCATTCAACAATGGCTCGAATAACATCAGCCATGCTACAAAAGCAAGTAATTTGAATTACGCTCTGAATAATGGAAGACGTTCTCCCCATCCTATTGGCTTCAATGCAGGTACCCGTAATACTGGAGATGTGTCAGTCGCGTCTGTAGATTCAAATTGCATTAAAAAAAATAACAATGAAGAAATAATAGATGCTGTAGATGAAGGTGAGCGTGATCATTCTGCATCAAATGATGCCATATGTAGTTCACAAAGATCCCCGAGTAAAGCATATCCAGAAAACGCTGAGAATAATCAATTGCAAGGGAATGCTTGTAAGAATGATTCTGGATACTTGACACACGAGAACAGTCCTAATGAAAAAGTGAATATTGATTCAGATAGTGACTCAAAGTGATTGAGAAGTACAGATATAATATAACAAAATTAAGGACAATTGACAATGACTATTTCATATTTAAACAAAAGTTTGTATACAATACCATAATCAGTGCATGTGATTTATTTTGAATTATTCAATCTTAGTAACTTGAATAAGCTCATCCATTATTTCAAGTTGTTTCTAAGTTTGAACAAGAATGTTTAATGTAAATAAGGATTACAAAAAAAACAAAAAAAAAACAAACTTTATTGTAAAAACTGTTTTCATTAAGTTAACTTAAAATATGTGTTACAATTTACATGTATTTGTTACATTTATTTGTAATGTAATTAAATGAATTGTAGAATCTACATACGCAGTCTAGTATTTTATTTCCACATGAGATTTGTATTCTGCTCAGACACTACGATGCAACATTCTCTTAGGAAGACAAGGTACAAGTGGATCTAATACATACTTTGCATGTGGTGTTAATTGAATAAACAAAAAAAAAAAAAAATCTCAAAATATATGTATTTTTTTTTAAATCCCACAAATGATGTGATTTTAAGCATCCATTAAAATATAAATATAACCACCAGGGTTTACATATAAAAATAAAGACAACCTCCCGAAACTCAAGGCTTCTTTTCAAATTAAAACACTAAAAGAAATGAAGTACTTCATATGTGATGATTAAACTAAATAATGTGTGAACAATCTTTTGTCAAAATGCATTTTTGCACACCCATTGATTTTAAGTAGTTTTATTACGATTATACATGTGTAGTAGGGTATTAAATGGAACACACGAGTTGACTGTCCACACAAACTTCCTGTCCAGTGCAAAAATTACCCCACCCCTGAATTTTCTTTGCGCGACAGGTCACTGGTGACACTAACCACAACAACTAATGGTGCGTTTGCATACTTTTTCTAAACTCGTAAAGATATTAGCTTTCCATATGCGAAATTCACTTGAACGGACGTTCCCAGTTGTAATTCATGATATTGGTCTTTCATATACATTTTGATATACAAGGAAATCGAGTTTACTAATTTCTGAAACATACCACAGTAATAATGAATAGTTATCCAGAATCTATATTTTTCAACATATATATATCGATATGCAACACAAAGTTTTGACCATTATAATACTTTTGTTATTCAAATGTTTATTTTATCACAGGAATTTTCCTTTTAATGTTTACTGGAAAAAAAGTTAGTACATGTATTGATAAGTAAATGTTTTGTCTGTTATTTAACTCCAATATTATGTATAACGCAAGATTTTATTGAGGACCAATTACTTGTTTGGGTCTTGAGTCAAGAAACTTATCATGTGTTATTTTGTTCTCATTGCTTAGTTACGCTTCAATAATTATATTTAATTTAGTGTTTGTAAATGTATAAAGCATGGAAAAATTGCCTATAATCACATTCAAAATTTCATTTGAAATCGATGAATAATGCAACACTTCCCAGCATGTCTGAAAACGGTGCATTCTCAAAAACGTAAACAGAATACGGCATATTGATTTTGGAAGAAAATACTCCCTTCAAATATGTTTTTAGCTTCCATTTCATAGTGAGCAAACTTTTAACACTTAATTTGTAGGAACATATTAGGTTCAACCGTTGTAAAGTAAAATATAGTTTTAGCAGGTATCATCTTTGGATACTGAATGTTGGATATGTAAAGCGAAAACGCAATATTTCTTGTATACTGAAATATATGAGAACGAGCAGTATTTCCCATCGGAAGCTCGGTCTATACTAAAAAAGCTCCCAGTTCACGACTGGTAAATACGGCTGGGAGTGCTTTTCGAGTGAATTTACCATTTGGGAAGCTCGTATTTTCGAGTTGGGAAAATGTACACAAACGAACCATTATGCTGCTTTGGTGTGCTCTTCCGACCACATATATATATAACGTTACGAGCTTCTAATGTGGGAGCTTCCCATGTGGAAATTCACTCGAACGGACTTTCCCAGTCGGAAGGTCAGTCGGAGTGACAGTCCTCTAAAAAAAAACTACGAGTTCACGACTGGAAAATATTAGGAGTGCCCATTCAAGTTAATTTACCATATGGGAAGCTCGTATTTTCGAGTTGGTAAAAAGAACGAGAACGCACCATTAGATGTGGTGGTCAGTGTCACCAGTGACCCGTCAGAGAATTCAGATAATGCTCTTCAGACTTCAGAACTTCCGACTGAGTGAAGTGACAGGATCTGGTCTGCAGTTTTAGTAAATGCAGCTTCTTCCTTAAAACCTCTTACGCGACTGACAAACATATAATTAAATGACATGTATGTTACAGAGTATCAATACTTACACAGAGACTTAATTCTTAAGAAAAAATAAATTATGAAACATTCCACGTCCTTTGAAACCCGGAAGTAGTAGATACCTTGATCACTTACTTTCTGAAGTACACACGTGCAAAATATTGCTACATTTTTATTGGTTTATTACGATTTATTTAATTTGGTGTAAGTTTTGTTATCACCATATTTTTAGTAAAACATTAGTAGTTGTTCCAAAACTAAATTAGTGTTTCCCTGTTGATTAATTATAGGTAAACCTTTATATCGAATAGGAATACTTTTATTATCGCCCATGTACATGCGGCATACATGCCTTGGTCTATGTTGTATCTGCAGGTTTATGTCTGCTGCACGTAATTAGTAGTCCCAGGATATACTTTGTAATGGATCCATTTTGTTGTGGGTAAACTAACAATACCTCTAGGCTGGTTCCTTAGGAATGTCACGCTGTTTGATGTTTGCTTACATTGCTTTAAATTTGCTTACTTTTCGTTCACATATCTTTCGGTATACAAGAAATATTGTGTTTGCTTTACATGTCCAACATTCAGTAATCATTGCTTTTCCTGCTAAAATTATATGTTACACCCTAATATGTCCCTACAAACTATGTAATACAAGCCTCAACACAACTAAGGAAAAATGTTTCTGAATCGACAATATTCCAACACCCATCATGGAGTCTTGTTTACATTTTTAAACGCTCACGTTTTTCTTGTCTAGTTAAGGATCGCTGCATTTCTCAAGTAATTCAAACGAAATTTTGAATATGATTACCGGCGATTATAGGAAATCATACTATCTTTATGCATTTTAAAACGCTAAATATGATTATTGAAGTGATATAAGCAGTGAGAAGAAAATAATACTTTTTTAGCACGCAATGGGTTTCTTGACTCAAGACCAAAACAAATTATGGTCCTCATTGACTCCTCAATAAAATCTTGCGTTAAACATAATATATTGAGTGCAAATAACCTTCAAAACTATATAAAATCGATACTTATTTTGTCTGCAGTAAACTTTATAAAGAATACTTCTGTAATGAATATAAACATATAAATAACAAAAGTATCATAATGGTTGAAGATTCTTGTTGCATGGCTACATATAGGTTGAAAACAATATGCCAGTTTTCTCATTTGGGCAATGTCATTCTAGGTGAACTTATAACAGGGTGACCCATATGTGCTCTCATATATATGCGAGTTGAATTTTTAATTTGTGAGGCAAATTAAAAAGATTTGCGGATATAGATTTTCTGAAAACAAATGAGAGACTTTCTGAGCATGAAGCAAATGGTAAAGGATTAAAGTTGGTTGACTGTGATTGAAACTACATAACACTAGGTCATAGAAAATAACGGAATACAGTAATTTACGGATGAATGATCAATCATTTCAGACTTGTTCTGTCAGGATGACCAAGTGTCATGCCCTTTTAAAAGCGCTTGGTGAATAGGTGCTTCAGTGGTAGTTGTCCAGGGTCCCGGCTGAGGCTGTAGAATAGCCCTATAGACTTGGAGAAAGAATCATCTAATGTCCATGTTCAATATTGTTTTGGAAATTGATAATATGAAGCTTGTGTTTTCATCTGCAGTGGTTTTATTCAACTAAGATAATCTACCAAAAATCAAGTGATGAACATATCAGTTACATATCTCTTTACCACTGCAGGTGTTCCTGGCTTAGCTAACTGCTGGTAACCGCCATATCAAGTATTACAGAAACTTCACAAGCAGCTAAAATAGTGACTTGTATTGATGATTTCTCTATCATTAATTAAGAAAATATCAAGAAGACAGTTCACCGTGTGCTTTTCCCTGTCAAGTAAAATGGCCAAAAGTAAATTTGAGTATGTTCGTGAATTTGAAGTGGAAGATAAATGCCTTTTAAATACATGGATTGTTGTTCGCATTGATGGGAAAGGATTTCACAAATTTAGTGATAGGCATAACTTTGTCAAGCCCAATGATGATCGAGGATTAAGTTTAATGTCTAAAGCAGCAGAATGTGTGATGTATGAATTTAAAGACATTATTTTAGCCTATGGTCAAAGTGATGAATATAGTTTTGTTTTTAAGAAGAAAACCTCGTCCTATAATAGGCGAGGCAGTAAGCTGATGACAAATATTGTTAGTCTATTTGCATCAGCATATGTAATGAATTGGAATAAACATTTTCCTACACAAGATCTTCTTTATCCTCCAGCATTTGATGCAAGAGTTGTTCTTTATCCAAGCAATCAGAATCTTCGTGATTATCTAAGTTGGAGACAGGCAGATTGTCATATCAACAATCTTTATAATACAATATTCTGGAAATTGGTGCAAGAAGGAGGGTTATCACCACATGATGCACAAGAAAAATTGAAAGGAACTGTATCAGCTGACAAAAATGAAATGCTTTTTACTGATTTCAAAACAAATTATAATGATCTTCCAGAGCTCTATAGGAAAGGAACTGTTCTTGTCAGAGAAAAACAAATTGAGGAAGTAGAACATTCTGCACGAAGGATGGATGATTGTGTTGAAGGAGAAGTTAAACGAACAACTAAAGTATCGTGGCCAATCAAGACAATGCATGTTGATATCATAGGAAGTGAATTTTGGAAAAAAAGACCTTATTTATTGGGCGAAAAGAGTGATTAAATGCAGTAGAAAGTACCCTTTTCGTAATGTACTTCCAAATATTTGATTCAAATAGACTGTGTATGTGTTAGAAATTAACAAAAAAAAGAAAAAGAAAAAAAGAAATGGAGTACAGCTTATTCATATAGTTAATTTTTATCACAGTTATATCTAATAAAAATATAAATTCTTAATTATTCTGAAATTCTGGTCAATAACATTAGCATCCCATGCCAAGTGATTCTTTTGTCAACAATAAATAAACAAAATGCTCAGTGGCTAATTTAAGTTTGTCTTCATTACCTTCAAGGTGGTTCAGTTACTAACTAGGTATTAGGTAATTAATTGACTGATTGTTTTTTCTATATCCTTAATTGTTATCTTATGTTTTGGATCTTAAGGATATTGTTTTGAAAAAAAAAATGATTTGCCTACTTTAAAGTATTGCCAACGATCATCATAATATCGTGTAAGTATATTACACATCAAGAAATATAGGGCTCCATATGGAAATGTTACAGTTAAAATAGCTTTTTCATGATGTTTCTAACATTGTAGATGTGAAGTTTTCATTATTGTATCACCTATTCACTTTTTCTTTTCAGAAATTACCAATATGGATGAGATTAAAAAAGACAGCAGATTTGCCCATATCACCAAAGATCCACGATTTCGAAGAATGAAGAAAAAAGATAGAAAGGTCACAATTGACAAAAGATTTCATGGAATGTTTGAAGACAAAAGATTCAAGTTAAAATATACAGTTGACAAAAGAGGTAGACCCATCAATGCAACAACGAATGAAAACCTTAAAAAGTATTATGAACTTGGGAGCGATAAGTCTGAATCGTCAGAATCAGAATCAGACACTGATGATGAACCAGTTGTCCTAAAACCTCAGAAAAAAACAGCTAAAGATATTTCAAAGGAATCTTCGTCAAAGGGTGAGAAAACAAAATCCAAGAAAAAGAATGATAAAGTTGAAAAAGGCAAAAGACAAATCATGCCTAAAGATTCAGAAGAGGAAGATGAAGATGACTCTGACGAAAGCAGTAGTGATGATGATACTGGTGGTGCTGGGGACAAACGTTTTGGTGAGTTGTTTTTTTCTTTGTTAACACAGTATACATGTGTAATCTTGCTTGTTTCAAATTAAAAGACATCTTTCATCAGTGGATTTTGCTTTCTAATGTTACAAAAATGAGACGGTTATAACTGTTTTATATTAATAATTTGATAAGACTGCTGTGATGCAAGAACGATTGTTGATATTATTTACTATATTTAGCAAGTACATTTTATTTTATATTTTGTTATAATAGCTATCATTTCTATATAACAATATTTTTCAGATATTTTGAATGGCCCGGACTATGCTCGTGGAGAAGGTCTCGTTAGTAGTTCTAGTGAAGAAGACGAGGATGAAGATGATGAACAAGATAATGAAGAGGAATATAAAGTCGAAAAAGATGGTGGTAAATAGCATTATGGTTTTCATCATTCTTCTCCTTTTGTATATGTAGTTTTTGTTATGTTTACTAGATGTCTAGATCGCTTGAACTAAAGAACCTGAAAAAAGAAAATTAATTCTCATTGACCTTAAATTATTTTCACTTGTGCTTCTAGATTAAATGACAATAAGAATGGATAGTAGTAATGTAGGTTGCTACACTTGTGGGAAGCGCAAAGTTCTGTGCTCCCCGAGTTCAACATGAATGCTCCGCCGTGGATCTGGTGTAAGTGGTGGAACGTTGACTGAGCAGACAGCTATAAAACCTCAAATCCTTGAATTGATTTTCAATTTTTTCAGACTGTGAATCAGACGACAATGAGAAGGACGAGGCTGAGTCGGAGGAGGAGGAGGCGAGTGACATTGAGCACGACTGGGCGGAGCTGGACAAGGACGCGGAGCTGGTGGAGGATGCCACGAGCCGCCTCGCTGTCTGCAACATGGACTGGGACCGCATCAAGGCGCAGGACATCATGGTGCTCGTGTCGTCGTTCAAACCCACCGGAGGCGTCGTCAAGTCGGTGGCCGTAAGTCGGCTTCTATTTTCCTTCTTTTTTTTCCATTCATTTTTTATTCTTTTGATTTGTTTTTGGAATCACTGATAGTGGTTGTGGTTTAGTTTTTCTGTAAATATATATATATGTTCATTTAGTTTCTTTTTGGATCCACTGATATGTGATTGCAGTTTTTTTCATTGAACATATACTGTCTTGCAGTATGTTGTTCAGTGTCTTTTTCAGATGATTTAATACGGATATTTTCACTGAAATTTTTCAGATATATCCATCCGAATTTGGTTTGAAGAGATTGAAGGAAGAGGATGAGAAAGGACCTCCTGAACTAACTCAAGGGAAGAAAAAGAAAAATTCTGAAGAAGGTAAACAACCCTGGATTTAATTTTACTTCTAAGCAGTTTATTACATGAAAGAGATGTTTGTTTTATTCTTTGATGTTTTTTTTTACTCCTAATATCTAATTGAGAAATAAAAGTTTAGAGTATAATTCAATCTCAATAATTTTAAATATACAATAGCATTGCTTTTGGTGTCCATTTTCAGATTTAGTTTAATTTTCTGCATTAATCAAAGAGGTTTATATCTATTTTAGATGCTGAATACCATAGAGAAAAATTGCGCCTGTATCAAATGAACAGATTGAAATATTACTATGCTGTGGTTACTTGTGACTCGAAAGAAACTGCTGAGAAAATTTATAAAGAATGTGACGGTATTGAATATGAAAGTAGCGCTACTAGAGTGGATCTCAGGTATTCAGAGTGTTAATAATAAAAATATCTATATATTCAGATTATTTCAGATTATTAGGATTTACAAACTTCATTTGGGTATTATTTAACATTGAAGTCAATTTCGATATAGATTCTGCATTAATCAATAACAATTAATTTAAAGTATTATTTTTTGGCATCATATCATATTTTGCAAATTATTTGATTATTCAAAGAAACTTAAATAACAACAATTACTTATTTTTTTTTCAGATTTATTCCAGAAGACATGGAGTTTGACCAAGAACCAAAGAGTGTAGCACAAAATATCGCAGATATAACAACATACAAACCATCTCTGTTTATGAATTCTGCTTTACAGCAGTCAAAAGTAAGTGCATCCACATGTTATCAATTTTAACAAAAAGGTTTCTTTTCATTAACATAAGTTTTCTAACACATTGATTGATGCATTTTGCTCTCTAGTGGCTTTGATTTTCCCGGCAGCATTATTTTTAAAAATGTGTTTTCATGTATTTCACCACCTAGCAAACCAGTTTGTATACTGTTGGTTATTAAATCAACACAAGATAATTATTCTGCATCCTAAGTTAGAATTAACCATCATAATTTTTGCTATTGATATGTGGAATCATCACATCATGCATTTTTAGTCCACATTTTAGCCTTGTTGGACTGGCTTATGACTGCCCTCAATGTCTCTTTCATTGTAATCTCCAAGTTCCATGTCTTCTTTGGTTGAACCCCTCAAAGATTTTCGGTGTTTCCCTTTTCAGTGTTTCTCCCAGCAATCACAATCATCTTAGGTCTGTTCACCCAAACCCTCAATATAAAGTTACCTTTGCCTCCAGGTGAGCCTGACCTGGGACGAGACTGATCCGGACCGGACTAAAGCCACCATGAGGAAGTTTGGCAAGGACGAGGTGGAAAACATGAACCTCAATGACTACCTGGCATCTGATAGCGGCAGTGATGAAGGTACTTTCATTGGAAAATGTTAATTGTTTCTGTTTTTCATTCTATAGGATTCGTATGATTATTTTAATGTCATGGCAATGTAATATGCTAAAATGAAAGTGACAACTAATTTTGAGATAAATCCATTTTAAACTTACAATGTTTTCATAACTTTGGGTATTGTCAATACAGTCATTGAAGACATCTAAATTTAAAGCAATTTTCTTTCATACAATATGTGCAATCTTATGAAATGTTATTTCCATGTAATGTTAGACCCCTATGGCGGACAATTTGAAGAACCTGATTTCGGCACCGTTGAGGTTGACGAAGAAGAGGAAATTAGAAAAATGAAGGAATTACTGGGAGGAATTAAGGATGATAAAGAGGACAAGTAAGTAATATATAAATCTTTTGAGTGTATCAATCAATCAAATCCTATTTGACTTCTTTGTTTCCCAAAGTAGGGGTTGGACAAGCTATGTTTTCTATTTGGTGAAGTGGGGGTGTGGGTTGTTTTAGATAATATTTTATTGATATGAATATACATTTAGGGGTAAGTTTAGAATGTCGGTTACTTATTGTTATAACTGAAATATACAGTAAAAATTTGTATTTCAAAACTTACTTGGCTCTTGAAATACAACCTCTATTACATTTGTTTTAATTTCTGAAAATATGAATTTGATAATCCGTATGCAATCTTACCAGGGCTGACCCCCATGTAAAAACCTACCCCTAGATTCATAATTTTTTTAACCTTTAGGCCCGGGTGTGTTTGGATGGTTGTACACGGTAAATGAAAATAGCACAAAAATCAATGTTATCTTGACAGAGCTGTTGACATGGAAATCACATGGGAGCCGGGACTGAAGGAGGCAGCGGACGAGAAAAAACTGGAGAAGGACCTCACACCCTGGGACAAATATCTCCAGAAGCAGGAGAAGAAAAAGAAGGAGAAAAAGGAGAAAAGGAAAGAGAAGAAAAAGAAATTGAAAGAGGGTATTGAGGAAAGTGAAGAGGTAATCAGTAGCAATTGATTTTGGTACTGGCTGCTAGCTTTTCACATTTTCATATATTACTTATATGATATCAGCAGTCATTCAACTTATTTGATATTTTGTTTTTAATATTATAGGAACAAAATGCCGACGCTCTCATTAGCAGTGACGACGATGTCCCAGAAGGAATCGACATGAACGACCCGTACTTCAAGGAGGAGTATGAGAAGATGGGAATCAAAGGTCTGTATGATAAGTCTTTTCAACATGTTTTTTTAAAATTATTGATAAAACTTCATGTAGATTTAAAATCATACAAATTATGAATAAAATATTAGATGTTTTGTTATAAATCTTTATTTTTTATTTTTATGTAGACAAAGCACCTAAAGCGAGTAAAAACAAGAAGCAAAAACATAAAAAATTAACACCTAAAGAAGAGGAAGAAAAGAAGCAGCGTGAGGTACTTCATTTTCTCAAATACCTATGAATTAGATTTTAACTCTTCATACCAAATACAAAACAACTTGTAGAGAGAAACATATTGTGAACAAATAAAATCCATAATGGGCCCAAATATGGATAATTGTGGTCCTTAAGAAATAGTCGTCCAGGTTTAGTGGCTTAATGATGACCATTTTCCACCCAAGATATGAAATATTAGCTGTGTAGCTAAAATGGGCCGATCTCATGGGGAACAAATTAGCAGTTGTCTGTGCCGTGAACAAAGAAATGTGTGTCCAATCCCTAAAGACTTGGGAGGAAGCGTAAAGAAAGTCCTGCTAACGTAGAACATGACGACCATTGATCTGAATGATCGTAATGCATGGCAAAAAACGTCATTGGTCCGACCCCGACTATGGGAAGTGTCGGCGCCGGGGACTGTGTTGTTGTTGATGGGTGTGTGTGTTGCAGGCGGCGCTGTCGCTGCTGCTGATGGATGAGGACGACCAGCGCCAGCACTTCAGCCTCAAGGCCATCCAGGAGCGAGAGGCGGCCGCGCCCAGCGGCAGGAGGAAGAAGGCCAAGCTGAAGAAGAAAAAACAAGACGATGACGATAAACCAATGGTAGAGGATACGTTTAATGTAAGTGGCATTAGTTATTTGATTTCTACACTCTGAGGAGACGTAATGTCATTTGGTGTAACATTCAGCATGCTTTTGTATTAGTTATTAGATAAGTACAAGTATTTTAAAAATTCTTAACCAATATTGACTTAGCAGACACATTGTACAGGAAGTTACAAACTGATCATAATGCACCCATGTTTTCCAGCTGGACGTGAAAGATCCGCGCTTTACAGACCTCTATGAGAATCCGCTTTTCAATATTGATCCATCTGCGCCTGAGTTCAAAAAGACCAAGGCAGTGGAGGCGTTGATTGACGAAAAAATCAAAAGAAGGACTACGAAAATAGACAGTGCTGATAAATATAGTGTTAAAAACAGTCCTGGTAAAAATAAAGGACAAAAGAGAACTTCAGAAAATGCAAACTCTGGACCTAATAAAATTGCGAAGACAAACGAGTCAAATGCACCCAAAGACGCAGGATTGTCTAGTTTGATAAAGTCTGTGAAAACCAAAACTAAGTTACATGAAAACAAGAAAAGACGTTGAAGTGGTTATTCATGTAACTGTACAAATGGGGCAATATTCACTATAAGATAGTAGGGAAGTTTTAATTGTGAAATGTTTTCATGTATGAATGGGAATGAAAGATAGTGGGATGTATTTTAGCATGATATGATTGACAGGCGTTGGCCTAAAGTTTTGGAAATATATATCCATATGTTGTGTTATTGTGAACAAATAATTTTATTATGTTGTGAAGAGAGAAAATGTTGAACTGCTAAACAGTTGTGTTATGTTAGTGTTGAAATGTGGCCATCAAATAAATGCATTTTGAAGCTAAATGAAATTTGAGTATAAGTGTTACCTTTAATTTACAATGAATATTGTCATATTACGCCCATGTCATTGAACATTAAACTCACATTTTCTAGTACACATATATCTCCAAATTCAACGGCATCATGGCATCAGAATATACAGATTTATTGAATAAAGAAATATATCTTGTCTCCCTCGAATTAAACCTTCCCCATAGAAAAGTTAGTCACTTTTATTGAGGTTATCATACTGTTTCTTTTGCCTTTTTTTTCAAATTATACGCACATACCAAAGTTCTGTGTAATGAGTTTAGTGTATTTCATTTCAATAACTGATATCAACACATTTAGATTCTAAATTGCATTTACTCACGTAACACTCAAGCATTTTCCAGTTCTGAACTAATTAATCATTCGGACATATTCTATACAGGTTAAGGTTTGAAGTTGTCAGATGATGATGTAATAGAATTAATGAGCGAATGATAGAGGCTGACAAATGCTCATTCATAGCATAACTTGGAAGATTGATGAATATAAATTAGCCTTTGTCATATTTTACAAAAGTTTGTAAATATTGAAGTTTGAGCAGTAAGTTGCTTGTCAATATGAAAATATTTTTCACTGACTTCAAGTAGTATAGTACCAGATGTAAACATCTAATTCTCTGTCATGTAATATTTTGTTTAAATTAATTGTTTATTGATATCTTTTCGCAAGTCATTGCCCTGCTGTATGAGATGTGTGCCATTGACTACATGTAGGTGTAAATAGATCAGAGAACTAAACAGGCGTAAATATGTTTGCGGCTTATAATGATTCTGAATTAAATTTCTCTGCCCTTCTCCACAAACAAATGCTTATCTGCTAAAACTTATTCTCTCTTTTCCTCTGTATTAACACTGTTCTTCAAATATCCTAATATACAGATTGACCTATCATCTACCTTCAGGATAAGTGCTTTCTCACCATACATCGTAAAGTTTTGCCATTAATTTGGGAAGTACATTGTGATGAGTATAACAACATGAGTATTTGCTTAGAGCATTCAGGTGAATCCGAGTGCATTGGACTCCAGAAGCGGTCGTGTGTCATTGACAATGTCAGTTTATCAGACTCACACTCGGCTGCTTTTGTGATTAGCATTTCTCATTATCGTAATGATTCATTTGGCAGACAGCAGCTGTTGTTACTGTCTGTCTAAATATGTGTCCTGGATGGGAGGAGTTCTTCGTTTAATACTTGATTTCTCCCTCCACATTCCTACATTGTCATCTAAATGGTATTTTACATGTATGTGATCAATCAACAGATATCTTTTTTCTGGATGGAATGAGTTCTTTGTTTTCATGGAGTCAAACTAGATTCCTCCCTAAACATTCATATTTTCTGATAGTGATATTTTTCCTATGTGGAATTTATATTTACCCAGAATAGTAACAGATTGTTTTCTCTTGTCATTTAATATTAAAAATCAGTCATAAAGTTTTTTATCAATAATTTCAGAATAATAACAGATTCTTACCTTTTTTTGTTTAATGTTAAAAATCAGTCAAAGTTTTTTATAATAATTTTAGTGCAACATTGTCTTGAAAATGTTTCATTTAAATCTATAAAAATGATATCAAATTATGATCTATTTATATTAATGTAGATGTACAAGAACATTTTTCCAAATCATGGATTCTTAAAGGAAAAGAATAATTTTTCGATTTTCAAATGTTAGGGAGGAAATAATCACACATTAGTAATCTGTGCCGGCAGTAGCATGGAATTCAAGTATCTTTCCAGAATCAAGGTGCTCATTTTTTGGATTATTCCGTCCCATGACACTTGGTGTTTGCACTCTATAGCCTAGCTCCATACTCCCAGACTGGCATGAGAACTGCACCAGGACAGACAAAAGTGCGTGTCGTCTGCTGCATCTATCATATGGGGGCCAAGGCTCTGTCCGGACGGAGCAGCAGATATTCTCATCTGGCAGCAAACTTCAGAAAATCCATATTTAGCTGTTTGGATGTGAGCGGAAGATAATAGTTGATAGTGTTTAAATGCGCACTTGGTCGTCTGCCATCTGGATGAATGTTGTTTTATAGCTCATGATATAAGGATGTAAAAACACTTAACTGCTACTATAGTTATGGATATTGTTGTTATCAATTGCTTACAGATTTACTGAAGAGCTTTTAAGATTATTTTTTGTGGTGATCAACGGTAAGTTGTTGGTTGATGTTATACTAATTTGTTTTTTATTCTGTTTTTTGTAGTTACCCGGTATGCTTTTATTGAAATATATCTTTTGTAAATTTGTTCATGTTTGTATAAGAAAAAACACTTGTTTAAGGAAATGTGTGCAGCGTGTGTGTTTCATAAATGTCGAATTATAGATGTTGGTTAAAAAGTACATGTCCAATGCGTGATTTTACTAAAAGATATTCAGAGCAATCAAATATAAAAGTCCTCAAGTCATATTTGGAGTGTGCATTTGCAATCATGCAAGTTTGTATGATAATGAACTTGTATACAATCAATGATTTATTCACACTTGCAAATACATGTCTAGATAAATTAGGAAAACTAGATGGGAGAAAAAAGCAACAAAAATCTGTATACTTAAATATGGAAGAAAAGCTATGGTGTATTGAATGACATCCATGTGGCCTTTCTCTCATTTAGGCATGAACAAAGTACAAGGCACATTTACCAATTTGGTCATAAAACAAATATTGATAGTATAAAAAGTTGCAAAATGGTTAGTGAGTGCATCAAATTTGGAAAGTGGATCATATGAAAACTACGCTTTTTGCCACTGCTGATGTGTGTGTTGGATGCAGGTGGTGAACACAAAACTACAGAAACACGCAAATCTTTGTGTAAAATTTGACTGACTAGAGGCTAAATTTTCTAAAAACATAATTGAACACATTTGCTGTTGTTCTGAGTGGCCGGCACAGAACAACCGTTTTTGTCCAGGTGCACAGTATTTTCATTGAAATATTTTGCTCTCATTTATTTATCTTGGCAATATCTTTAAAAGTTCTGTTTATGTAAATCATGAAAAGAATCTTTGTGCATGAGACAATGACGAAATGCAATAACGTGTTGAAATTTAAAAATGTATTTGAAAAATTGCACCAGTTGGAGTACAACATAACTAAAGGAATTTTACAACACCAGGTGGTCTTACACAAGACTTGCCAATGGCTTTAATATCTCTTAATCTGGTCACTGTTGGTGTCTAATGCAATACCAATTTACTTGCAATGTATGTTCAGCTAGTATTATTTGAACAATTCTCTTCACAGTTTTCACATCAAAACTTAAACTCTTTGGTATAGCTATATTAGCTAGCCAGGAATACATTATAGGTGACATTTTATCAGTCACAATAATATTCATAAATTTTAGAAACTGAGGATTTTAGTTATGAATTTTTCAATTCAGGTTCATAAGAATGATGTCAAGTTCAGTAAAGATTTCCTTACTGGTGTTAGGAGCATTCTTCCTCCAGCAATGTCAAAGTATGGCTGTGGCTGGCTCTGATGCTAATACAGAGGTCATGGAATCCACCCTCATGCCACGGCAATGTGGAACTTGTGACTTAAGAGAATGCGCTCAGGTATCATGAACCTTTCAACTCTGTATGTCTTTCATATAACTAATCAGGTAAACTATTCCAATATATTGTTGTTTCTTCAAACACTAATTCTTTATCAGAGAATGCGAACTTTTCTGTTTCTTCATTTCATCAACCTGTGGGGAAAACAATACAGCTGCAGGTGTTTGTAAAAAGTGCTCACTGCAACGTCAGTATTCTCATGTCCACAGCATTTGCATTAAAGATATGTTTGACAGTACAGTATGTTTCCTTGTGATATTTTTCAGGTGATTGCAGCAGAATGTGACGGACAAATAATCAAAGATGAATGTGACTGCTGTCCGGTCTGCGAACCCTTTCCTGACTATGAATTCTTTGAAGAGAAACCTGGAGAGGGAGATACAGTTATGATGATAGGTAACTTCTACCCGCGAATAAGATATCTATTGTGTCTTTGCCAAGACTTTTGCTCTTTTCTCAAGAGCTTCGTCGGGCCTAATGAAAGAATCCTCTCACTGGGTCACATGACCGCCACGGATTAGGCGATCATGTGACAGCAGAGCTGTGTACACGGGGGGCAAGTCATAGCCGGTGTCGCTGTTCATCCGGGGTCGGCGCTCTCTGATTTGGCCGCACAGATTTTCCTTCGCAGCTCCATATCCTCACGTGCTACCACTTTAAAGTCACTGGGGCTGATCTTGTGCCCTGTATCTCTGATATGGACCCCAATTGCCGTCGGAACGTGTTTTGAGTTTAAATGTTCCTTGACTCTGGTGTTCAGGGTCCTACCTGTCTCCCCAACATATGTATTCTGACACTGAGGGCAGTTGACCTCATAGCTGATACCACACTTGGCACTGTCTGGAGACTTGTCCTTGGGAGAAGGTAACATTGACTTGATGGTATTGACCGGCTTATGGTAAGTACTGATCCCATGTTCACGAAAAATGTTACAAAGTTTTTCTGAAAGTCCTCTCAGGTATAGAAGGCACACTGGAATCTTGCCCGTCACTTCTTTGGAGACGTCTTCTGTGGGAGTCTTTTCCTTGGGCTTGGGTAACCTGAAGATTCATGGTTGGTATCCGTTGTCTTTGAGAACTGCTTTCACATGGTCTCTCTCTCTAGCCTGGTCCTCCGGAGTGGTCACTAGGTTGTCGGCACGATGGAGTAAGGTGCGTACAACTGATCGCTTGTGGTCCAGATGGTGATTGGAGTTGAAATTCAAATATTGATCAGTGTGGGTAGCTTTACGGTATACCTTGACCGATGTTGTGGCATCATCACTGATCTTGATGCACGTGTCGAGGAACGGAATCTTAAAATCCACCTCCGGCTCATTCGTAAACTTGATGTTTGGGTCTATGCTGTTGATGTGTTCTGTGAACCCCTCGATGCAATATTCGTGCATCAAGACGAATGTATCATCCACATACCAATACCATAGTTGGGGCGGGTTGGGCGCTGTTTCGAGGGCTCTGGTTTCAAACTCCTCCATGTATAAGTTCGCCACAATAGGTGAGACTGGGGATCCCATGGGGTCTCCGTGGGTTTGTTTATAAAACTGTCCTTTGTACACGAAGTATGTGGT
Organism: Streblospio benedicti; assembly: GCA_019095985.1. Lineage (NCBI taxonomy): Eukaryota > Metazoa > Annelida > Polychaeta > Spionida > Spionidae > Streblospio > Streblospio benedicti. Next base: position 53,471,914 of record CM032662.1, read on the forward strand.
GTTCAGGCAGAACTCCAAGAGTTGTAGAATCTGAGGGGTTTTAGGCTGGTCCTTTTGTGTAATGTCTCGTCGTTCTCCAGTTTCCTTTTTATGCATTCTACGGCCTTATCAACCGGGATGCTGGTAAATAGTGCAGACACCTCATAAGAAATTAATTTCTGTCCGGGTGAGACTTCCAGGTTCTTAATCTTGTTCACGAAGTCGGCACTATTCTTGATGTGGTGAGGAGACTGACCGACTAAGGGGGATAGTATGTCCGCTACTAGTCTCGCTGCCCCCCGTGTACACAGCTCTGCTGTCACATGATCGCCTAATCCGTGGCGGTCATGTGACCCAGTGAGAGGATCCTTTCATTAGGCCCGACGAAGCTCTTGAGAAAAGAGCGAAAGTCTTGCCAAAGACAAAATGACAGGTTCCAATAGGTAGCTATGTAAGTTAATGTTTATATAATGGAACCCAATAGAAGTTTACATTCTGTGATCAATTGTGTATCAGTTTGGATAATGATGTGTATGTGTAATTTACATTAATTTATTAGTCTGGTTCTAGAATTACATGCATGTTCGTGTATTTGTTGAGTTGCCATTAGAGGTCTGAAGTTAGCTGAACTGTATCATTGATACAATGTCTTCAATTTGGAAATAACTGTTCTACTATAAAAATCATTTAATTTTGTGTTACAACTTTTGATTTTGAATTATGATTTACATATATGTAGATTTGAAGAAGACATTAGAATATAGTAAACCTGTATGTAATCAAGGCAACTGTAAGAAGTTTCTAATGATCTATATTTTTGTTCTTTTCTTAAGTTAATGCAAGTCACAAAGAAGCATGTTCCAAAATCTCATGTACTCGACTACAAATATGCAGCCTGAATATTCAGGGTATTCCAATGTGTCGGTGTCCAAATCAATATTTCTGCAGAAATCAAAACAGAAGAGACGTTTGTGGAGAGGACGGTGAAACATACCGGTCAAGATGCTTCTTGCGCATGAAAGAATGCAGTGAAAACAGACGGATACGAATCAAACACAGAGGTCCCTGCTTCAAAGGAGACCCTCAAGGAAAGCAAAAGAGAAAGAAAGATCGGATAGCTGCTCGATTAGAGAAAAAGAATAATAGAAAAGCAAAGAAAGATAGAGAGTCAGATGGCATGTTTGCCTTGAAAAAGAACAAATCAAAGGATACTGAGAAAAAGACAAAAGCTGAAAGAAAGATGGAAAAAGAGATGAAAAAACAGAACAGATTGGAGAAAAAACAAGAAAGAAGAGCTGAAAGGAAAAAGCTTCGTAAGGAGGGGAAAAAAGCACGGCGTATGCAGAGAAAGAGAGATAACGATGAAACAGTGAGAGAGAGGCGAAGAAATAAAAGAAATAACAAGAGACTTAGAAATGCTAAGAATCGTAGGAATAATATGCAAAGAGCTTTTGCCCTAGGCATTACAAAATAGCATTGATTCATACCTTCTAAAAATGCTAGATGGAAAACAAATCAAAAAATATATTGAGATATATATTAACTCTACTTTTTTTTTAACCGTCTCATTGAGATTGACAATTTGTATATAAAACTGGTAAAATTTGTGCATGTTTATTGCCAAATAATGGTTGTGACTCTTGGCAATATACAGTTTACAACTAATAATGGTTGTGACTTTTAATTATATGTAATTGGATGGTGATAATTTGTGAGTAATTGCAATAATGAGAACGTTTCAGCTCATGAATTTGATTAATGTATGATGCGAATGATGGAATTACTAGACACCAAAATGATACAAATGATAAATCACCTTTTTTCTATATATATTTTTTCATTTTGGGTTGTGCAATTTGACTATAACACAACTTGATTAACTTATAGCACAACTTGATTTATATAGAAATCACACATCTTATGCTGGATATTTTTCTAGTGAAAATAATAAAGTTGAAGTGTTCAGTAACTGCTTATGAAAAAATTATAAAATGATTTAGTAGATTATGTTGAATTTTCAATGTCTTCAATTTCATGTTGAAAGAAGTTTTAACTGTCCTATCAATTTCCTATCACAGCAATACACGTTCACCAACTAAATCAGGTCCTTGCACAATGTGTGTTCTGTGTTTTTTATTTCCCTTGCTGGATTATGATATGTGTATTACTATTTGGAACTTGAACTTGGGAATGCTGATACAAAATCAATTCAAATATAGCAAATGTTAGTACAAATTATGTGAATTGTAGTTAAATTTTTATGTCTAAAAATTGGACTGTAAAGTAACAACAATGTGTAAATAACAAGTGGACATAAAACGTTTTGTAAAATCATCAATGTCAGTGTAGCATTTCGATAATGTTTAATTATTTTAATGAAAATAACACCATAAACTATGAAATAAACACACCATGGAAAATGATGACAGGAATGTGTATTAAGTTAGTCATTGTTTCTACAATTTCTGGTGCACTAGGTAAAATCCTTTAGCACTGCATGAATAATAAATTTGTTTGTAGCACAGAAAACTACAACTGCCCTATTTATGATAAATAAATAGCGCTATTAAGAATGCCTCAAAATGGGTTCTTAAAAATGTTCTCCATTGTTGTCTGCTGTCTTGTTAAGAATGCACATAGCAAAATGTCTCATTGTCTTCTTTTCATTGATTGTATGTTGAGTGTGTGTAAAAAAAAGTAAGAAAAGTGTGCTATTTGACAAAGGCTCAAACTGGTCATTTTAAAACTGTATGTTATATCAGGAATAATGCTGAGTTCCATTGCCAAGGTGAAGAAGGTGTACACCGTCTGCAACTCACGGTGATTACCACAGCGGTAGTGTTCTTTTCAAGACACTATGTACGCATGCGCATATTATCTTCACTTCCTGTTAATCATGGACATTATTGATAAATGTTGCGTTTTATTTGAAATGGGCTTTGTTTACATTGTTTTGATGTAACATATCATGCTGTATATATATGTCTATTTAATCAAATAGTATTACGTTTCATTGCCGGTTTTTCCATACTGGTAGCCATCTTGTGACGTCACTATCTCACCGCCGCACTTGCGGTGCAGCTTTTGATTAACACCGTTTTTAGACGGTGAACACCGCCGGTGAAGAGCAAAAGAACAGAAACTACCGCCGGTGTACACGGTGACTACCGACTTCACCAAGTCAATGGAACGCAGCATAAGTCTCATGTATTCCTGGTTATATTCTGATCTTGAGTGATAAATACTGATTCAAGTTTCACGTCCTTTTTCTGGAGAATCTACATACAATACTGTTTATTTCAAAAGTTAAAATCAAAGAGTATAAATTATGTATGATATCAGAAAAAATAGAAGTAATACATTATTTCAATGAGGTATATGTTGTAGTCATTTGGAATTATCCGATTTCGTTGATGTACAACACTGCTATCAGTAAAGCTATGTAATCTTTTATATATGATAATATCTATATATTGATGCATTGTAACATTATGGTGTCCTAAATGCTTAGCAATCATTTCAATGTGAATGTATCTATTTCATGACAATGTTTTCAAATAAAAGAATTATTATAAATATAATTTAAATCTATAATTCAATTCATGAAAGCAATTAATATTTAACACTAAGTTTGAAAAGTCCTGTAAATATAATACCTATTTGCTCTTCATACATGTTTTCTAAGATATATTTAATTCTCTTATCATTGATTCTTGTCATTGATTATTAAAATTTGTCAAGTAAATTCTGTTTTCAGTGAAGAAATTAAGTATTTGATCAAAAAAGCCACTTTCACAGTATAAATTATAATTAATCAAAAGTTACTAACATCAGCACTGTAAGATTGCATTATGGCTACATGACAGTTGTTTGGTAAATCTACTATTTTCATATTTCACAACACATAAAAATAACTAACCATTTGACAGTTTTGTCCACATCTGTAGACATTTTCAAAAATGCGGACTGGGCATTTCAGGTCATGATTGACAGCCGCCGTCCCTATCTGCGGCAAGCACTGAGTCATAGACTCTCGCAAGCTGGTGGGCCCCCCTCATAAAAAATGTAAATGTGGTTATTTACAGTCGCAATTCACTGTTATCCACTGTTATCGTGCTCTACTGACTTTACATATTTACACCAGGTCATTGGCATCCTTGTCACACTATATCCTTCTCAACTCCCCCGGGCTACCGTAGCCGTGCTAATCACTCACATTAGCGTTCACTCGCCTGGCCTGTACCTATTTAACGTGTAGGGAGCATTGTGCAACGTGTTAGAGGTAGGTTTGCTCAACATCCACCATCAGATCTGACCGGGAATTGAACCTACGACCTTCTGGTCACAAGTCCAACTCTCTATCCACTTGGCCACGGAAACACTCTGTTCAGATGAAACTGTCAAATGGTTAGTTGTTTTTATGTGTTGTGAATAGTAGATTTACATGATTACTAACATGGTGAAATCATTCAAAATTGTTTGATATATCTAGAAGGAATTATTGTACTAATCTGAGATGTTGTTAAAATCCAAGTAGACTAGTTAATTGGAGGACAATGAGTTATTAAATCTAAGTCAGAAAACAAAACATATTCTTCATCACGGCCGCTGAGTCCCAATGTTTACATGAAGATGACTATACACTGACCTAATGTATGGGAGCTCGGTGGGTGTGTCCATCTCCATGTATACATTGTGACTCAGTGAGTGTGCATTGTATGGCTCTGATATGGCCATGGTAGTCTATTTTATAAGATCTTGAATTTTAATGATTAGTACTGTCTTCTGATCATTGCTGTATGAATAATCAAGTTATGAAAATGTTTCAGTGCTTTATAAGCATCCTCCTCAGAAATAATGACAAACATATTTTTTTAAAACATAAATATCATCCTCAAATTTGATATTTGGTATGTCTATATCACTCTCCTCACGTGATTTGATGTTTGAGTATTTTGGCCTAGTTTTGAAAAATTTATGGAATATTTGAATAAAACAATTGTCACCACTGTACTGGAAAAAGTATTTCACCTATGGTCAATAAACTTTCCATTTTCATTAGCTATATTAGTCTCCACAATTGAGTTGATGTTGGTGTACTTTGGCCTACTTTTGATGAACTTATAAGCGACATGTGTTATACCTTGTTACCACTCTACAGGGAGAAGTATTTGACCCATTATCATCAAATTTCATATTTAGCTTCATTGTATATCTGTCATATTCTGATGGTGAGTGATAAATACTGATACCAGTTTCAAGTCCTTTTTTTAAGTATTGCTTTATTTCAAAATTTTCAATGAGGTATAGTTGTTTAAACATGTATGTATTATCAGATTTCGTTGATGCTAATAAAATCTATTATGGAATTCATAAAAGCAAATTAAAATCTAACAGTAAGTTTGAAAAGTCCTTTGTTCGAAACCCTCAATTTGTTCCTCATGTGTGTTAGGAAATTGTTTTTTTTTAGATATATTCTCTTTTTATCAATGTGTCTCGTCATCAATTATGAAAATTTCTGAAGAAAAATTTGTTTAGTATCAAAATTTGTTTAGTATCAAAAAGCCAATTCCCCAATATACGTATATAAATGTTGGACCACATTGTGGTCTGTGGTTAGACTATATCATGTACCGGGTATATACATTATTACACACTCAACATTTGCTAACAACAGCACTGTAAGATTGCATTATGGCTACATGACAGTCGTCTGCAATCATGGGTAGAAGGAATTATTAACACTGGGAGATATGGTGAATGCAAGTACAAGTAGAAAGTAAACTAGTTAGTTCAATGTAATTGGAGTACACTCAGTAATTATAGGTTATGCTCAGTGGCCGAACAAGTATGCTATAGAGAGGCAATATGATGTGTTGATTGTGTTCTTTGCATTCTGAAATTTTCTTTCATTTAAATATATGCAGAGCAATCTAAGTATGCTATAGAGAGCCAATACGATGTGTTCTTTGCATTCTGCAATTTTCGTTCATTTAAATGTATTATGCAGAGCAATTTAAATACCAAGTAATAAGGGGCCGACATATACCCAACAAAACACGTGAAGATCCAATGTGTCAACTGAATGATTTTCGTCAAGACTGTAACAACACGGTGCACGTACGAAGTGGCCTATCCCGCCAACGCTTTGTGTTTTAGTTAGTAAGACAGCATGGTATTTTTAAAGGTGTAATATGTATCAAATGTGGAACATATAAATATTATTTTCCTTACACTTGCGATGAAAAAGGCATTGTTGATTGATACTGGGCTTTACAGAACAAATATTATTTTGGCTGAGCATTATCTTTAAATCAAAGTTATATGATTCAATTACGTAACAATATTTACCTGCTTCCAAAAAATAGTTCTAAACAACAAACTTTATATATATGTTATGTTGTTTAATTTTGAAAAGGTACCAATGAGAGTCGAAATCGATTAAGATTATATTTAAATTTTGTTGTTTAGGACTATGCTTTGCAAGATGAACAGGTAAATATTAAGTAATTGTATCATGAGACCCATTGATTTGCAAAACAAAAATCAGTTGGACATAAATCAAAGTTAGAAAGCGAAATAAATTATCCATTGTAATATCTACTGTATGGCTCTGATATGGCCCTATTTTATTTTATAGCTAAGTCATTTTAGAGACAAATATTTCAGAATTTATCATATTGATGAGTGGCAGAGTGGACTAGTGAGTTGACCTGAACTGCTAGGCGATTTGGTGCCGTATGGTCGTGGTTTCGAATCCCACCAGAGACTATGTGATATAGTCCTTACCTGACTTGGAGTCATAAGTCTAATGACTTAATTACATATAGGTCTGTTATGTAGGACCGAGCATGTTATTGTTAAATTTCCAGTCAACGCTGAAAATGGCTTTGCATGATAAGATGATCAATGAAACTTTTATACTCTGTAACTATTGGTGGCTACGCAATGGTTTCTTCTTAGTCTATTTATTGCATTCCCTCTACTTAAACCCAGGTATTCAAGGTATACATTTATGTCATTATATTTCAATTTGGTTCAATGTATCCATGAAATGGAGACCTGTCATCATGTTTGATATATATTCCATTATGATATTTAGCTTTCCAGGGATAATTTTCCAGGACTTTGAGTGGGTTAGACAGTCACACAGAATATGGAAGCTGAATCAGTTGTGGTATTAAAATGTCTCCAATGCTAATTGGCACCACTGCCTCTTCACAATTCGGATTTAAGAGGTAAAATCCTCTTGACCTCCACGTATTTCTCCCCCACTGCACAGTGCACACTAAATAGTGCGTGATGAACAATGTTTTAGTGACCACCTCTCCGCAGTAACTGCTTTTTGTAGACCTGATGCTTTAACAGCATTCATTAGTGACAGTAGAAGTGATCATCTCTCTTATATGACTTATTCGATTAGAGATAAGTTTTGTGTTGCAGGACTTTAACTATGTATTAAACCGGCAGCTTGTTCTCGGATACAGTATATGGACGTAGGCTATTTGTGTTTATGGGTAAAGGGATAAAACTGGGTCATTTGGTGGCAAGTGCATGCAAACAGCAGGAGAAACAGACCGTAATAGTTGAGTAAGATGCCAGCACATAAAATGTTTTAGCTGACGGCACCATAGAGACCAGAGAGAGTGCGTTTATGGAAACTAGACCATCATTCAAAATGTGAAGTGAACAGGTCAACATGAGAGAAGATTGGCTTTTAAACAATACGCATTCAAAACAGAAAGTGAGCAATGTGACGTTATGTGACAAATATATTATTATCAACAGGTCATTTTCATTGTGGTTTTAATGTCTGAATATTATATTTGTTAGTAGCATTAATGAACTTAGATGAGTTTTTTTCATGGTTTTCATTAGTATTTTCTAATTATGATATTCTTAGTTAATGTCACATGTACACCAAATAATAGTCTGTTTAGGTTGAAGCGATAGGATAGATGTGTATGTGAATTATGTCTGTATGTCATCAGCACTACGATATATACCACTGTGGATTCATGATTACATGTACATATTTTTTCTTCAAATACAATAGTACCTCCCATTTAAGGATTCCTATCTTATGTGGACACCTTTATGTCTCTCAAAAGGTGTCCACACAAGACAAGTTCAACCATATACAATGCTATTAAGGAATCTATGAAGAAAACAACCTTTGATGTCCAAACTTCATAGCTGCTGAGTCACCTTTCAATCTCTCCTGATCCCGCGTAGATTGTGTTAACAGCATCTAAACATGTTTCTAACACGATGATGGATGCTTTCTTGTATTTTTGGTTCTCGGCAGCATGCAACATGGGCATTTTGTACTTGCTCGTTCTAGTATCCACCTCCATGTATAGAGAAGCTGTTTTGTACAGGCTGGTGTTTCATCTTTGAATATTTTTTTCCTTCTCATTTTTGAAAATAGCCTATATAGAGTACAGAGGAGGGTGATGCTGATGATGACTGGTTATTTTTTAAATTGAGGAGATCTGCTCCAGCCCAGGTCATCAGCCTAGCTTTGAATGGATATTTTTATAAAGTTCACCGGACCCATGATTAGGTTATGGCCTCTGAACTGGGGCAAATGTTTACCCTCTGATCCACAAATGAAAAATGAAAAACAAGATGGAATTGTAATGCATGTAAATGCATGGTTCATGCTAGTACTATTGGCAACAATTTGATGTTTGCATCTTTTGAATATGAAATGTTCGATTATACATGAAGTAGCCAAATTCGTATATGATTGTCTTTTCTGTCCTGGCAAACTTCACACAGAGATGAGGCAGCATGGACAGGTCAGATATTTCGTGATCAAAGCCACGTGATCAATCCAAAAGCTACTCTTGAGCAAATAAATCACAACATAGCACACAGTGTGAATTCTCAATCACATTTCTCCAAGAGTACATTTCACTAATACATTCAGGTTTTAGCAATCTAAGGGGTTTCACATGATCGATAGCAGATATGTCAACTTTACCATGAAAATCAAATATTTTGATAATAAAAGGGGGAACATTACACCCTGCATCCTCTAGATCTGTCCGTGCATTTTGTTTAAAGTAAACAGGCATTAGGCATAAAAATGATACAAGATTACACCGTGTATGAGCAGGGATAACGGATCGCAGTCTCCATCATCAATAAACGGACAAGCTTCCATTAGTACAGCAATGCACTATCTCCACCTACATCACAGAGACCTTGGGGCCTTTGTGTTTGCTTGAGCTTAGCCCACAGCCTTGGACCATGGCTTCTATACATCTATAATTGCTAGTATACACGGCTGCTGCTTGGTAGTTCAAACTACGGTAGGATCCTTTTATCTCAAACTCTTATAACTCAAATATTTGGATTACTCGAGAAAATAACCTTTTCCTTGTATTCTATTAAGATAAAAAATCAGTCTAATAGCTCAGTTAACTCGAATGTTTTCATTCTGTATGTTCAAGCTGGAGTTAATCGAACAGCTTGTTGGTTGAAATCATCGCAGAAATTTACTGCTGGCGTCAAGCAGCATGAATAGAATGAGAAATGGCGTAATTCATGGTTAAAATCAAATCGCGCTCCATATACGGAGTGAGCTCAATATCGACACCTCGGGGAGCGAGCAACATGGCAGAGAACATCTCCCGAGGTAACCGTGGAGACCGCAGCCGATTAGATGGATTGGCAATGATTTAATTATATATGTATGTGTGTGCAAATATGTTAAAATCCATACTGTATTCGGATAGATAGATTCATTCGTTGGGTATGGTCACATACACATGAACTAATGTAATTGAACAATAGCAAGAATCTGAAGGTTTTTGTTTTTATTGCAATCTTCAACATGCATTTATTTTGACATGCATTTGTCTTTTTTTTATTTGCAGTCATTTTTGTTGTTGTTTACTAGGTAATATATGATGTAAATGCCAGCTAATATATGTTATGAATAAGCTGAGGAGAAATTAAACTAACCTTGATTGAGATAACAGAAAATTTGAGATAAGAAATATCAGAATAATGAGATTCTACTGTAATGTACTTGTTCCAAACAATTTGTAGTACAATGCACTTTGCGGGGACAATTTGAACATATCGGTTTCTAAATAGCAGATGAAACATCCAGAGAGAGAATGAGGTAAAACGGACGATCAGCATTAAATGATTGACATAGTAGACTGGACAATCCATATTAAGGAGTTGTAAAACATAGTCATTGTTATGGTGACAGGAAGACATCCATATATTTCACAAACTGCTGTGATAATCATGATTTACATTTATGTTTGTATCAATAGCTTGTACAGCAGAACCTCTATTGAGGCCATCAGGTGGCTGACTGCAAGTGGTTCTCTTAATGGAGGCTCATGTGTTTCACTTTTTAAAAGCTTGGGACAACTAGAAATGGTCTTATTACAGAGACGATCTCAGTACATAGGTGGTCTAAATTGGAGGTTCTACTGTATATTAATTATGTGGATTCCAAATGCTCGATCAGGGATGTTAAAGCATTATACACATATATAAGTATCATGCATATAATGTGCAAAAATAACATAGCTTAAAACAACACAGTAAGCTGCCAAAATCATCAGTTATGTGCTCGGCCAGAGCATAGTTTGACAATGAACGGCATTGGCGAATAGCTGGGACAGACAATGCCTTGTGAGTAGCAGGAGGATTCACACCCTCTGTACAGAACATTATGCACAGCACTTGAGGCGTACATGATGACTGGTTCAGTGGGCGGCGGCCAGGAGGCTCAGTCTCACAAGCTGCCACAGGCAGCATCTTTACCTATATTCATGGACAGGGCCAGGCTTTAGAATATGAATCTGGGTTGGTGGAGGTCGTCGTGCAAACGAAAATGGTTATTTGCTTGGGTTATCTGTATATTCGACTTATTAACAGTTCGAGATTAACAGGTTATGTTTTCCAGCAGTATCAAAGGAATGTCAACGAACACCTGGACTGTACAGTAGATACGGTGGTAGTATTAGAGGCAGCTAACATGTGAGATGCATGATGCCATGCAGCATCAGACACAAATATACGTTTGCCGAGTATTGTGTACCCCTGTATGCTACAGACACATTGTTATGCATAATGTGCAATATGAGAATTATATTAACACTTCGTGAGTTAAAGTAGTCGCTGCCAAGTATTGCTGTCTAGAATAAAGCCTAAAATAAGCAGAAATTTACAAAGATTGATGTCTGATAGAGGATGAATTAGACAGCCATCTTGGTAAATTTGTGCTTATCTTAAGGCTTTATTCTTGGCTGCAATAGCACTATATTCTACTTAAAGCGAGGGGCACATTCCACCGCAAGGTGGGTCTACAGCCAGTCTACGACCAAAAACGCACATAAATCGTAACGATCCGTGAGTGTACAGTGCGGCAAACGTACGTTTTTTCAAGGCCGTACGGTGGCCGCTGACCACCCTGCATCATGGCCTAATCGTACGGAGGCAGTGCGGAGACCTTACATGAAACGCAGAGGATTTAACTGCACGTTGTCGGCACAGACACAGTACTGGGGCCGTGCGTTGCCTGTACCATGAACGTGCGGATCCCGTACATTTGTAATCACACGGTGCGTAGAGTGTAAGTTGTACGCGAGTACATCGCACGTTCTATGCAAGTTGATCTCACGGCCACCTCAATAAAAACCACTCCCTGTCCCGACGCATTCCTAATGCACTGGGCCCGTGCGTATGTGCCCACAACTGTACTTTTGTCAATGCATGCGGAAAACGCCGTAGACGCCGCAGACCTCAACACGCCTTGCGGCAACAACCGCCGCAAGGTGGAATGTGCCCCTCGCTTAAGCCACTTAAGGTAAAAAGTCTTAAGAACTAAAAGCAATGTCCTTAGCTTGGTGATAGACTTGCACTAGATTTAGATGCCATTTTTACATAGTGGTACTATACATATTCCTCTCTAGTCCAGGGGACTGACCTAAAGTGGTCTCAAAAGGGAGGTGAAAGGTTAAAACGAGAAGTCCTCTTCTTTTGGAGGGCTGTTTGTACAGAGATGGTCTAATTGGAGGTTCTCTACTTTCATGCATATGTTACTTCTATGCATTGTATAAGATAATGCTAGGTGTACTGAGATAATTTATGTATAGCTTGTGTAATGTGATTAGGAAGAAAAAGGTAATTTCATAGATAAATCTATTTATTGTTTATCACATAAACTGTTGGACCAACTGCGACTTTAAGACAAGGTCCAGTGGCCTTTAATATATATGCTAATTCCAACTAGAGGACATATTTTACATCAAAATCACAATCTCCTTGTACATACTTTGTTGGAGATAAGCATAAGCAAACACTTGTCAGAACATAAAATAAATAATACATTTACCTATAAAAAGCGGCAAAAATTTGTAACTTCTTTAAATATGACTATGATTTTGATGTAAAATACATGATTGTGATAACATAGCAATGCCAATTCATTTCAATATATAGCAATCTATAACTAGATGTACACATCTAATACTTTCTATCTAGTCAAACTCTAGAAATATACATTACAACATAAACTTTGTAAAAGTATAGAAATACTCGTCTCTCTTACATATTATTAAGATGTAAACAACAGTAACAATAAACCATGTACAACAAATATTTGACAGCTTTATGCAATAATTAAAAAACAAAATGTCATGGCATTTCAACAATAGAATATAAAGTTCCTAAATTTCATAGCATTCTTGATTTTTTAACGTTTCATTAGCATGTACAACATGCTGCTACTGCCGCTTACATTCAATTTGCTTCTTTGATTTCCAAGCAATTACATGAACATGCTAACAACTGGAAAACTTGAATGTATTTACAAGTTACAGAAATTCACTATACAACGCACCGTAGGCAATCAACATGATTGAAGTTCCACATGATAATCTAAGCACTTGATTGGATAATAACGTTCACATACGTCACTCATCAACTCGCCCCTTTATTGTTTCATCTGTTAGCATCCAAAAGCACGCAAAAACCACCTCATAACTTTCCAAGTGTCCAGAAACGTGTTCATAACACACTTTTAAAACCATATTGAAATTGGGTGATTTTGAGCGCTTTTATGATACCGTCAACAGAAAAAGTACATACACATACAACATTTTACCCTAGATATTCATGCTGCGTCCCATTACACATAAAAGAGCTCTTATATTTTGACAAACTAATGCTGGTATATTATAGGTCAATGTTAACAGCACCAGCATTATATTTTTTTGCATTCGTAGAATTGATGTCTTACAGAATTAAGTCTCATTTCACTCTATCTGATAATCATTATCACACAGAATGGTTTTCTTGTATTACAATGCTGATGCCTATGGTCATCATGAATATACATTGTACAGCCGTAAACAAACGTCTATACTGAAATGTGTCCTTGCTTTGTACCACTTACCAATGCTAATGGGTTTTACATCAATATCTAGGGTGTTTCAATGCAACAATCACTAACACAAACAATCACACAGTCATGAACACACGGACAGATATATGTGGCAAGAGTTTACAAATAGCAGTCTTTCTAGAACTGTTCGCCATACAATGTAACGGGCAATTTCTGTATTTCATTTTAAGTCAACACGCAAGCTATCACAAAGAGAGATAAGAGAACGGAGAAGCATAGATTAAGAAGGCCACAGATACACTGAATCCACGCATTGTCCTCTATGTAAAGCACCAGATATCCGAGTTCAAAGACTTCATTAAATTTGCCGAGGAAACCATTTATTATGCAGGAATCGGAATGTACATTTCGCAGCGAAATCATTAGATTTCATTGCACTTAGTTGCCACTGTAAAATGTTAGAATAAAGCAAAGACATTTTGGTCGCTAAAATATTGTTGAAAGATGATACAAATCAAGGAAAAGAGAGATTGAAGAATCCAAATAAGGAAGCACTATGTAAAATCAAGCTTTTTTGGCAATGGTTTTAGCATTAATTTCTTAAATGTAATTTGGGGCTCAAAGCTGTTTAACAAACATTTATATGGAGAGCCAAATGGTTGCTACAATTATTCTACTTTCACTCAGATCATTTCTTTTTGTTTACGCCTACTCAAATGTCATTTAATATTAAGCACTGTACCTGCTGTTTTTTACCATTATCTTACAATTTTTACTGCCTAAATATCCTATTTTAATGTAATATGATTTCAAAAATTGCGAACAAACACATTAAGTGCACATTGAAAGTAATTTATGATCATTTTATCAACACAGAAGTTCAATAAAGTGTACAGCCAACATCTACAGTAGAAACTCCTTATCTCGAAGCTGTCGAGAGATTACAGTAAAATGCTCCTTTAGATAGCAAATAATTGAGATAACTGATCTCTGTTCATAATGTAGTAGTTGAAGGTAAAAAACACTAACCTCAAGATGGTAGAAAAATCTATGTGAGCAATATTGAGATAAGAAGGTTTTACTGTACTTTCAAAGTTAATTTCAGATGCAACAGCACAGACAAGACATGATCTGATTGACACAGCATTGATACAATGTATATATAACAAACATTCGAGATCTAACACACCAATCAATTAACATTTCTTACTTCGATCAACATTTCAGATCGTTCACCTTAACCTTCGCTTATTCTGTTCAGAATCAACATCAAAAACAAATACTGGTACCAAAGGTGAAATGTACATGTCATAATACTTTAACCACCAAACACCAGACAAACATTTAAGGCCTTTTAAACAGCATGTGTGCTTTTGAAGCTTAGGACTCGAAAACAGATTAAAAAGTCTATTCTTGTGATATTATTATTCCAATGCTGTCTCACTGCATACCATATATTTGTGCAATTATAGACAAAATCAGTGAGCTTTCTTCCACATATAGGCAGAAGATTGGGGTTTGCATTTCCTATGAAATTCCTACCGATTTGTTCAACCACTGACTCGATCTAATTTCTTTCTCATGTGTGAAGAGCATTGACTTAAAGTATTATTTTCATACACTTATAGGTAATCTTCAGCAGATACAAATATTTGTTATCTTTCTCAATATAACTACATATTTGGTATGTAGCATAGTTTCATTTGTAGTTTTGTTGCTGTTTAATGCTACTTATCAAGCCAAAGTTTTTAAAGTTCATGCTACTTATATTAAAGAACAAATGGAGTATAAACTTTAAAACTTTGATTTGATAAGTAGCATTAAAGAATAACAAAACTACAAATGTTATCTTTCTGAATTATGATTAAATAGTATTTAGACCGGGGAGATGGTTTTCCGTTACAAAATGACGTCTGTTCCGAGTCCTTCAACTTCACATAAAGGAAGTGCAATACTCTAGACTTCTAACTTACTATCTATTCAAGTGTGCAATATCAATAAGTATATGAACAAATTATGGACAATATCGTTCCTACTGCTCACGTAACTTGAAAACTCTATAAACGTGTTGGTTTCGTTGGCTGCTCAACAGGCAGATAATAAACGCAGCAGACGGATTGTTCCAGGTCAAATGAGCAGACGGATGATTGTGCAGCGTTTTACATAGATTTTATATAATAATATCCTGCAAAATAAGCAGCAACAACAAAATCCACTGATTATCAATGAGACTTTGAAATAAAGCATAATTTAAAGCATATGTTATAATCTAATTTAGACGGATTGAGGCGTATAGTTTTATTTCTACCTCACATGGTGAAGCATGGTGGAGATTGTGTTTAAAATAATCTTTTCTAAAAATAAAATTGGTAAAAATAAACAGCACATGATAAAAATATCATACTAAGAACATGATTGGCTTTAATAAATAGAGTAAACTTTAAAAATTGCATTCATTAAAATATAAAATTATTATCTACTTGCAGGACGCGAGTTGCAATAATGAAACAAACAGTTTTTCTTACAAAAATGAGTCGTGCGACGACGTTCACATGCATAGGTGCTGAGGGGAATATACAGTGGTATATTGGTGATTGACCCTAAATATAGCTAACCTGGAATATAAATAAACGTTGAAGCAATTCCTAGAGTCCTCCAAGAATGCAGAGATTTCTGACCTAATAATGAAACTAGCTTGCTAACTGATTGGGTAAAATAAATGCATTGCGTCATCTATTGGATTTTTTTTGTTCATTTTATAGCTGACAAACGTGATACTATAAATAATAGTAAATTGACTAATATTGCTTGAGTATTTAAAAACAAGATGGAGGAAAGATAGAAAATATACAATACTTCTTTGATCACTGGCTGTAATATAAAGTTCAGTTTGTGTAAAAACACACAAATCAAATATAAGTGATCTCTTACGACTCATTAAAGCTATAACATGTGAGGAAACAACTACATGTACATGTACTTAACATTCCGCTTCAATATCCACCTATAGCACATATATTATTCATTGACAAATTCACCATGTATCCTGTATTTCAATTCTGTGCTACATCGAGCTTTGTTCGTTAATTGTCAAACTACATAAGCTACATCTACGATCTACATATCCAATGAAAAATGAAAACAAGGTTTTCGCTTATGACTTCACAATATTATGTACCACAATATCCAAGTGCACTGAGTATCACCATCAAACCTCTATTTCCCTTGTACATCTCCAGTTTCAACACATTTTGTTTTGTATATCATGATTCACCTTGCATGTCAACAGGATATACAAGACATGTTTATTCCCATGACACATTTTACACCTCATCATGGGGTATTTATCCTTGTCTAATTACAATATCCGTGTCTCGCTCAATCCTCTCTCATTTTATCCAGACATCTCTAAGTCTCTCATTTTATCCATGTATCACTCGGTTCGCAAATTATTTTATCCGTGTAGTGTTTTAATGTATCTGTGTATAGCTCCCCGCCATCACTAGCTCCGCGTGCTGCACATTGACTGCGGACTACCATTGGAATGTAGTGAGTTCACCTGCGGATTTTTCAGCACCCGCTTAAGCTTAATGTCGTAGACTTTTCGACAGACGAAAACAGTCTCGGGGTCTGCCTCGATTGTTGGCAGATGTTTAGTGCGACTCGACAGCTCGGTGGGTTCGGGAACATAGAACGACCTCAGCTGCAACTGGGCCGCATCTTTTCTTCTTATTTCCGCTCGGTGTCTGAAAAACAAACCAAACTCAATGCATATTGCAGTTTATATCAAATAATTCCAACACAAATAAGATCTGCCCAGAGTAAGCATATATTGATGAGTAGAAATTTGTTATCTTTTGAGTAGGACTAGTGGATTTTTCGCAGAAATAAGTATATTATCAAGGGTTTCATCCTGCTGAAGAGATCCACTATTCCACCTAATCCTGACTTTCAATATGTTCAATTATCAAAGGATCACTGAAACAAAATCGCAAAACCTGACTCACAATCCACTAATGGAACATACAACTTGAGCCGCTCTGAGCAAAGCGCAGAATTGTTTGTATTCGTGATGGAGAATGCATTTGTAATTCCCTAATGTCGTCCCCGTGTTGGGAAGCAACAAATTTTATGACTGGGACAAGGTAAACATTTCGCCCACTACACCAGCATAATGCCCCGCTTCAGATGCAGGCAAAAACACGCCTGTGATAAAACTGATGCACAACTGAAATAAAAGCCATCAGCCAGTGCATAAAAAAGGCAATGTGGGCATTCAGCCCGCTAAACAGCCATGAACGTAATGTAGGAGTTAAACGCACGCTATTCACCGAGCGTGACTTTTTAACAGCTGGCTATCTCGCTGTATCAATCACACGCAATTTCGTAGTGTTCAAAAAGCGCTGAGCAATGGAGGTAATTAACCGAGCCGTCATAACTTGCACTCTGCCGAGAGCTTTGGCAAAAGTGAGCACTGCTAATTTCTTGCTGTGTTGTTCGCACTGCAAGTCAATTATCTTAAAACAGCAAGATGGAGGACGAACTCCTGCATAGCCACTCGCTGATTCCTGTTGATCTTAATAACGGTTTGTGGCGATTGTTTAGTGCTCTACTAATGTCGTCTGTAAAGTTTCTTTTCCTTTCTTGATTTGCATAACAATTGTGTGTCATTTGTTTCTTCAAAACCTTGTAGCTTACAATGCTTAAGTTTGCTACATGACAATGTAGACAGATAATACTGTTAAGGGTCATGTAAAACCAGTGAAACATTCCACTCATGCTCTCTAAATGGCACACAGCAGAGCTATAAACAGCAATCAATTTGAACAGCGTTTTATCCACTTCTTTAAGTAGGCTGTGCTGTGTCACTTCTATAGAAGAAACTGGTGATCTCGAATCTGTAGGATAAGTACAATGCTAGAGATATTCAATATTCGAGATAACCAACTGATATAAGTTCATAATTTGGTTGAAGGGGAATGAAAAAAAACACCCAAGATAGCAAAATTTGAGATTGGCAATATCGAGATCACAAGTTTCTACTTTAGTTCACGTTACAAAAATGCATTTGAAAAAAAAGTGAAGAAAAGAAGTCTATTCCAAGCTCATACATGCCGCATTACACTTCATTTGACGTCTGTCAGTCACACCATTAACCCACCATAAGAATCGCTCCCACTTACATAAATGCCAAAAATAACAACCACTGGCCCATTTGCAGACTACATATTGTAGCACCGTTATGCTGGTATGGTTCAAAGGAAGCTTTTGAGCAAGCCCCAACAATTAAAGACCCAGTCAATTGCATGCCAAGAGGTTTGCCTACTGACCTGCACCATTCGTTGAACGTGAGCACAAAGCAGCGATCGTCGATGCAGGCGACCGGAATGACGTCGCGATGGCGAGACGCAAACACTTCTCTGTCGACATGGCACGGGAGGCGGTCCGACTCGGTGTGCTCAGGACGATAGTACCACAACACCGACATCATCATTTCACCTGCATTATAGCGTTGAACTTTGTTGTATGATTATCATTCAATCAAATCCTTTTTTTTTATTATCAATCATCAATTGGAGGGTGTGGCGTGGCTGCCCAGTCTACTTCACATATATATCATTTCAAAGAAAAGTATTGCAAAGGCATCATTTGAACATAGGGTATTAGAATCGAAATTGTGTGTTAGCTACAGCAGAACCTCTCCATTAGACCAGTCTGAGAACTATCTTCAAGTGGTCTCAATGAACAAGTGGTCGCTTTATGGAGTTTATAGTGGTCTCATTTTGAAGATTTGGGACAATAATAAACGGTCTTGTAGAGGTGGTCTCTTTATAGATTGATTCAATTGGAGGTTCTACTGTACACGTGTGCAATAACACTTACCAGTGCTGAATTCCCATAGAGTGCCTATTTTGGCTACATAGGGAATATCTTTCTTCCGTGGTCCAGATTTTACGAGAACACAATCCCGAACGTGAATGATGTCCCCATCCACATGCTTAATGGCAGGGTAGCATTTGAACAATGTATCACCCTGCAAGCAAACATCATGTTTTTCGTATGACCTATTTATTATACATTCAGCATTTGAAGCGTAGAAGCTCAAAATCTTAAACATATTCATCTAATTAGTGTAATATATCTTTGAAATTTCATGGGCGCAAATCATTCAAATTTCAAGGCATAAAAATCAGCCTTTGCATTCACATGCTATATTTACAGTTTGATTATGATTGATACGCATCTTAGTGCCTTTGAAATTCCATAAATAAACGCTCACTCACTTATTCAAATGTCAACTGCCTAATTTCACTTAGATCAAATGTTTTCCCGCATCCTTTTGCATTATGAATCATATTAAAGTCAATAGGTTCACAGTGAATTAAGTAATAAGTAAAACAAAAAGCACTGACCTGTCCATAGACTGGTTTCAGTTCCGGGGTTCCGTACCAGCCCCAGTCACAGCTTGCTGGCCGACCAATGCCTCCCATTTTGCCCAAATGGATGGTCCCAGGGCCAGGAACATTGGCTTTTTTAACTGGTGGGCTTTTCTTCAAATCATCCACATTACGTCTCTTGCCATTGCCATTTTCTAGGAAGCTTTTTCTCAACAAATTCTCATCTGCTATTCTAGGAGATGAATTCTTGTGTTTTTGTGGGGACAACTGCCCTTTGGTGACAGAGTTTGGTGATGTAGATTTCGGAGGTGTCTGTGGCTTTGGCAAGAGTGTCGCATAGCTACTTTTCGATGCTTGAACTTTGCCTGGTTTAGGTGATGGTGTCTTTGGAGGACTCGTCGATTTTGGGGAAGGAGACTTAGGAGCCATTGCCGACTTTGGAGGCAGTGCAGTCACTGACGTGCTAGCTTTTCCTGGTGTACTTTTCCCTGTAGGTTTTGGAGATGGTGGTTTGCTAGAAGATGTTGCTGTGGCACTTTTCTTAGGAGACTGAGATTTTGTTGGAGTTTTTGGTCCTCCTTTCGGAGATCTTATTCTTCCTGGAGGAGGTCTGACTGTAGGAAGTGGCCGGCAGGACAAGAGCGGTGGCCGCGATGACAAGATGGGATAAGTTTTGTTTGAAGGTGAAGTGGCAGATTTGGAGGAAGTCAAAGGCAGTGATGGATTCTTATGAGGTGAAATTGGCTTGGAAGCTATTGGTGTTTTTGGCGTAGCTGGTTTTAACGTGGACAGATTTGGAAAGAGTCCTTTGAGTGGGTGATCTCCATTTGATTTACTTGTTGATGGAGTAGGTGTGCTACTACTACTAGTTCCTGTTCCAGTGAAAATGGGTTTGGGAATTGATAGCTTCACCACTTTCTTCTGAGGTTCATCTTCAAACATTGGTGGAGATGCTCTCTTGCCTGCTTTTGGGGGACTTTGCTCACCACTTTTTCCTGCAATTGGTGATTTGGCCTTCTTATTTTCAGGCATTTGTTTACCGAACGGTCCAGGCAGTCTAACTGCTTTTCTATATTGCTCTTCCAATCCTTTCATGGGTGATGATTTTGGTGGCAGTACCCGAGATATGATTGATTTTTGTGGAGAGCCTTTCATATGTGCTGGTGGAGGGCTTCTAATTGGATTACTTGGAATTACAGTTCTTTGACCTGTTGCTGAGCCAGCGACAATGGCTGAAGATGTTGGCGGAGTGCGAGCCAAAGCTCTTCTAGGAGGGGCACTAGGAGTGGTCACACACTGCGGCAACATATGAACAGCTCGTCGAGGAGGACTCTCCTTTGGAGGAGTGTCTATAGAGTCTTTTTTACTCATGCTCAAATCTAACGGTCCTTTAGGTGACGAAGACTTTGGTGCATCTTTCATGCTGAGATCTTCCGGATTATTGACTCTGTTTGGAGGTGATATACGACTTGTTGTAATTTGAGTTGTCACATCCACAGTCAGCTGCTTTGAGGTTGCAATTGGAGACAGCTGAGGAACAGACACAGGTTCTTTCACACTAGTCGACACAGTTAATGCTGCTTGAGTTTCCATCTCTTTTTGAAGCTGTTTCTGCTGCTGTAACAGCTGTTGTTGCTGCCTGTTAAGTTCTTCCTGCCTCTGCATTAGCTCCTTTTGTTGCTGCTGTTTCAGCAGTGCCTCTTCGTGCTTCCTATCTTGCTTTAAAAGCTGCTCCTTCTGTTTTTCAAATTCTTCTGCATAACTCTTTTGTAGCAGCTCCTGTTGCTGCTTTGCAACCAGTTCTTGTTGCTGCTTCACCAACTCCTCTTGCTGCTTTTTCGCCAATTGTTCTTGTTTTTGCTGCTGCTTTGCCCATTTTCTCTTCTTCTTTTGTTCCTGCCGTAGCTGCTTCTCTTGCTCCGTAAGTTCTTTCTGCTTAGTACCTATTCCATCATCTGCATTGGCATCTTTTGCAGTGGACTTAGTTTTATCACTGGCTTTTTTGGCTTGCTTAGGTACATTGCCAGCTGGTAGAGGAACACTTTCAGCTGGAGATGGAACGTTGCCATCTGATGGTCGAGAACTGGCTGCTGTGACAGTTGACGGCAAAGGAGAAAAGGATGCTTTTGACTGCATGACAACTGGTGTGGTGATCGGTTGTGGCAGATTTATTGCCATCCCCATAGGTGCAGTTGATGGAAAATGGGTTCTAGTAACTGCTGGTGTTGTAATAGGTGGTGGTGTAGGAATGCCCATTTTTGGAAGATCACCACTTGTTTTCAAATTTGCTAAAGTTGTCATTTGTTTCACTTTGTCTTCTTTCTTTGCATCAATTGCTGGAGTAGGTTGTGGAGTTACAGATTCTTGTTTCGGTTCTTCTTTGTTTTCAATTTTTTGTTCAACTTTTTGCGGTATATCTTTTATCCCATTGGAAGGAATTTCAACAGATAGTGGCTGCATAGATTTGGCCTCTTTTGATTCCTTCTTTTCAGTGATAGGAGTTGCTTTAGAAGATTTTTCGCCTCCTTTCTTTGAACTTTTTGCTTTGACTGCCATAGTTGGCAACACTGAGGTAGAACTTGTAACAGTAGCTGCTGTACTTGAAACAGTATTTGGCATTTCAGCTACAGTTGACATTACGGTTGATGTGCTTTTGCTGGAATCTGCAGCTGATAGTGCTGTAACTTGACCGTCCTTTTTCGACGTACTTGTTCTTCTCGTTCTGTCAGACTTGGTCTTCTTTCGAGCAGGCTGAAGTTCGGTGTACGTCATGCCACTGGAAGTATCAACTGTGGTTTGCATGGAAGAAGTCGTTGAAGTAGTAACAGTGTGAGAGGTTGAAGACGCAGACAACACAGTTATATCTGGAGTGGACTTTTTGGATGTGGCCGATGATGCTGTCTCATCTGTAGAAGATGCACGTGAGGGGGTGGACGACGCTGGCTGGGCCTTCATGCTGTCTGAGCTCATGCTGGTTTCTGCCTGGTGGGGCCGAGGCAAGATCGGCACCGGGCCCTGCCTGTTGGCACCCTGCTGTTGCTGCAAATGAGACTGCTGGTTCTGGTGTTGCTGCGTATTGTACTGGTCGCTCACTGGGAACATGGGTTTGCCGTCGGGTCCGATCGGCGGCTGCTGCTGCTGCATGAAGAACTTCTGATGAGGAGGAATCTGTCCAGAGTCTCCGAGGTTAAACTGGTTGAACGAGAATGCGTTTGATTTGAAATCCTGATGCATTGGCTGTGCCAAGTTTGTGTTATGCACTAAGACTTTCACTTGCTGGTGGGACATCTGCATGGACATGGCGGCAGTTGGCATGAAGCAGGATTCCGGCGGGATTGCTTGTATGAGTGGACCGGCCGGTTGGTAGTAACCTGTAATTATCACACAACGTGCACTCCACGGGAACTTGTACAATGGTAGGTTAACATGGCTTATATCATATCTCTATATTAAACTGCCCTTGGGCAAACATTCAGCGAACCCATTTCAACCATTCACTGTACAACTTCCCATGATGCGCTCACACTGATGTTTATGAATACAGTTACCAGGTCATGAAATAAATAATATGAACAGTTCAATCATGGAAACCAAGGGAAAACAAATAATGTGACTTACCAAAGGACATGTACAGGTTCTGTTGCGTATGTTGCTGACTAGAATCACTGGATACCGGCTGCTGATGGAACGGCACATTAAATGCACTGTACCGACTGAACCTCTGGCCTCCGCCGGCATTACCACTATAGGAAACCATTGGTCCAGCACCAGGATATCCACCATAACCACCGGAATTTCCACTGCCACCTCCGCCACTGCCAGAGGCCATGTTTTGGTCCTGCCCATACGGCTGGCAATGTGTGGCCGTCGTTGGTGGGCCACTGCTGCCAGGCATGTTCACTGCCTGCTGTTGGTTATAGCCGGGGTAACACGGGTTTTGACCACTCTGGCTGGGTGACGTGTGATGAGGCGTAGGGCCTGTGCCAGGGGGACTCTGTAGACCCTGCTGCTGACCCTGGTTCGGGCTCATCATCGACGTGCTTGAATGAGAGGACAAGTTTGACGGTGAAGGCTGTTGCTGCTGCTGTTGGCTGGGATGTGGTGGGCGTTGATGATGCTGCTGCTGTTGCTGCGGTGGTGAAGGCATCCCCTGAGGCATGCTCGACCCATCATAGTGGGACTTGCTGCCTCCGCCATGTGACGATGGATACGTGGTCGGTGGGTACGACGGAGGCATCCGCTGCACATGAGGTGCTCCGGGGGCGTGATGCTGCTGCTGCATGTGTGCGTGATGACTGCTTGGGGACAACGGCCCTGTCTGCTGGGGGTGGCGGGGGTGAGGGCCTGCTGCGGGGTGTCCCGAGTAACCCCCCGCTCCACCAGCAGGATGGTGGGGGTAGCCGTGGTGTGCTTGGGACGGGTGGTGCTGCTGCTGGGAGGGATGATGAGGGGGACCACCACTGGCAGGGTACGTCGAGGCGTGGCTTCGTTGGAACGAAGCTGATTGTGACTGTCCATGGTACGGAGCGTGGCGTGACGATGGGTGGTTCCCGCCATGTGGTGGATAACCTGATGCCATAGGCGGGGTTCTATGCTGCTGCTGCTGCTGTGACATCTGTTGTTGCTGTTGTTGCTGAGGAGAGAAACTGGAGCTCTGCTGCTGCTGCTGCTGTTGTTGCTGCATAGCACTTTGCGAGCCAGGAAAAGAGCCAACACTAGGTACTGGGCCTGGATGTGGCAGCATTGAGCTCATACTAGGCTTGGTGGTTGGGGTCGGCTCAGAAGGAGAGTCGACCACCAGGATTTCAGGCGATGATACCGGTGCTGGTGGCTCAGCAGCCGTAGAAACAGATGTAATTTCTTTGTCTGATTTTTCACTTGCCTTTTCCTTCTCAGTTTCAGCTGTCTTTTTACTTGCATCTTTCTCATCTTCTTTGGATTTCTTAGTTGGTGAAGGAGGCACATCTTTCTTATCTGGCTTTTCTTTGCTGTCATCGTTATCTTCTTTCTTCTTGTCGCTGTCCTCTGATGAGCTTTCCGTCACAGTGCGTTCCTTGCGTTTGAAGCTGTAGTTGTCGTCTGCGCATGCCGACATGATCGCCTGTCATCACACATAAATATCAGTGTCAGTTACAAAAATAAAATATCATTCATGCAAGTTTTAAAACAGTAGACCTCTCAGGACTAGCTTCAATGAAAAGGTGGTCACAGGTTTCTGCCCCATGAGGTTTCTCTCCGGTTTTTACCGACATACTTATCATATAACATAATGTTAGCAAATCAGTTTCTCCCCAATTTCTCCCATTTCTCCCTGGACCCTTTCCATCCAATCTTTCTCTCTGGGAGAAACCCAGCCTGTGGTCACTTAATGAAGGGTTGGGACCATTATAAATGTTTTTATTATAGAGGTGGTTTTTATTAGAGGTTATACAGTACATTTAGGAAAACTGAATATCTATTAAACAGTGCTGTGGTGACAGATTGTACATTTAGTCATATTCCTTACTGGTTATTCCACTAACACTATTATCAGTTTTTGACCTTTAGATAATCACAATAACCTAAACAACCATGATCAATTATATGAAGATTACCTGAGCATTTAAACTGGCCATCCGCTTTGGAGGCGGCCACAGTGGGATTTCTGAATCCTTCTTTTTCTTTTTTCGCACAACTTTCTTCTTGGTAGATTTATTTTTTTGCGCATCTTTGGCTTTGTCTTTTGTTGCCTTTTTGTCAGAGTTCATCTTTAAATCATCTTTTATTTTCTTGAGTTCCTCTGATCGCCCTTTGAAGTTGAACTGAATTTCGCTGTCATCCGTTTCTGATGCGGATGATTCCTTTTCTGACTCTGTATCAGAGCTTGAAACATATTTGTCAACTTTGGTTTTCTTTGGTAGTGGTGCTTCACGTTGATACATGAGACTAACTATAGCGTTAGCAGTGAGGCAAGCAGTCCTTTTAATTCTGGGCGCTCTCGGCACTATATCTGAATGTTTTCCTCGTTTCTTCAATGGCGATGATCGCCCTTTCGTCAATTTCTTTTTTGCTTTAATTAAAATCTTTTTAACTGCAGCTTTCCTTTTGTTCAATTGTGATTTTTTACTTTTCTTTGCTGACGAATCACTTTCAGCACTACTGTCGTCGGACTCAGATTTTTTGGCACTTTGCCTTCCTTTCTTATTGGTAGGTTTTGACTCTTCCTCTGAGTCACTTTCACTTTCAGTTTCATCTTTTTCTTTTGCCTTTGAAACAGGTTTCTTTTTACTTACAGACTTTGGAGTGCCCTTTTTAACTGTTGTTTTTTTACTGTCTAGTTCATAATCCTCAGTTTCACTACCATCTTGAGGTTTGTTAACAGCTTTGGCTTTTTTATTAGCACCCTTTTTGGAAGTTACTTGCTTCTTGGCATCCTCATCCTCATCACTACTTACATCACTGTCAGATTCCTCTTTCTTGTCACCTTTACTTTTGCCTTTATTTCCATCTAACTTTCCCTTACCCTTTGGACTGTCTACCTTATTTTCATTATCACCATCAAGCTTTAACTTTTTGACCACGTCTTTTTTCACACTATCACCACTTTCATCAATCTCTCTTTTATTCCCTTTATCAACTTTCTTATTACCACTGTCAGTATCTTGACTAGCATCTCTTCTGCCAAACCCCATATCAACTTTCACAGCCGACCAATAACCGTCAGGGAAGACTAAAGCGAATTGAGATTCTTTATAAGATCCTACTCTTCCCGCAGCCGAGCGCCTGCCAATGTTGTGGCGAGATTTATACATTTCCGGAGCGGAACGTCGTTTCTTCGGTGGACTTTTGGGTGGAGTAGGAGGCGGAACTCGAGTTCTGGAAGCACTACGTGGCAAGGGCTGCCCGGCTAAAGCAGCAGCGATCGCAGCATCATTTTCAGTGTTGGGCATCGGACTCTGTGGAATCTTTGCTGCAGAGGAAGATGACTTTTTAGGTGTAGATGGAACAGATGCTGCTTTTTCTCCTTTGTTTGATTTTGCAGTAGCAGGAGTTTTGGGCTTAGGGTTTTGACTGATCAGGTTTTTGTTCTTTGATGAAGGTGTTTCACTTTCAGTCTTTTGCGGTGTTTTAGAATCTTTATCCTTTTTACTATTTGCTAGTTTTGGAACTTCCTTCACATTTTTCTTTTTACTAACAGTTTTAGCCACTTTGCCCACCTTGTCTTTCTTACTTGCTGGAGTTGATTTGCCAGATACTGCTGCTGCTTTATTAGCAGGTGATTTTGAAGGCGATGCCCTAGTAGGTTGATTTTTATCAGAAGCATCTTTTTCTTTTGAAGATACTGAGTTAAGGTCAGTGTTTCCTTTCGACAAATCCTCCTTCTCAACATTGGTTTTCTGATTTGTATCCTCTTTAGCATTTTGCTTGGGTTTTATCTTTGCTTTCTTTGGTTTAGAGAGAGTATCACTTTTTGTATCAGACTTTTCTATCTTTTTGTCACTTGCACTAATATTATCTTTAGATTTTATCTGATCACCTTTTGTACCCTCATTTTTCTTTGCTTTCCCTTTCTTAGGGGCAGATGAAGTTGCATCTTGCTCCTTTTTGTTATCTGCTTTGCTATTTTGTTTAATTTTAGACTTTTTACTTGCAGGACTGTCCTTTTTAGGCTTTGCAATGCCTTTTTTACCTGTTAAAACTTTTGTTTTGGGTGAGGAGTTCTTATTTTTTACTGGACTTTTCGTTGGACTTGCCTCCTTTGCAGATTTTTTGGTAGGAGTAGATTTTACTTTTAAGTCTTTATCGCTGGCATCTTTTGTCTCTACCGTATCTGTTTTCTCTTTGTTTGTGATATTTGAAGTGCTGGCGCTCTTTTTTAGTTTGCTTGCATTCTTTGGAGCTTTTGTAGCAGGTTGTTTCTTTGGTGAAGGGGAACTTTTTGGAGTCTTTGGTGTGGTTCTTGTGATACTTCCCTGAAAATACAAAATACAAATTTATAACTCTCTGAATAAATTAGCATCGTAGTTATAGTTCAATAATAATAATATGAACAGATATTAGAAAAAAAATAGTATCTCCTTCTAACTACTATTATAATTATGATTAGGAACAATTATGTCATATAAGAGTAAAATATCCATGTATAATCACCACAGAATGCTTTTTCATCAATAAAAACTCAATGTCTTAAGATAACGATTATGGACGTAGATATCATCGAATCAAATAACCATAACTTTGAGGGCTAATTGTGCTATTGACTAAGCTTGTATACAATGATTACGACTAAACGACATTCATTTCAATTAACCTCTTGTAGATTGCATCTGGTAATTAGCTTAGTGATTGCCAAGTACACAGGCTGCTAGCTATTTACAGGACATCACAGACAGCCGACTTTATTCAGGGACATTTAAGGTCTTTATTTTGTGAAAATAAAGAACTTTACACACACTGTTCTGATACCATGCCTGTAAATCGTATTACAGTGTTTAAATAACATGTTATGGATACCAGGAATTTGTTGATCATTAACTCGGCATTATACAAGTAAACCAATAAATAAATAGTGTTTTTAAATGGTCATTTTCTATTCATTCCATTTTTACGTACATGTAGGTTGTGAAATAAAGGATTAGGAACAACCACATTTCTTGAGGGACATTTTATGTATTTATTTTGTGGAAATAAAGAACTTTACCCGCAATGTGCTGATGTGATGCCTGTAAATCACATTACAGTAAATAAATTCATTCTTTAACAGTTTGTATTTTGTTACTAGTGCACAATTAAAAGACCTGCTAAAAGGAGTAGTGCTGCTGTTTTCTTTGTCAGCTTCTACCTATTCCATTTTTAGAGTGCACAAAAAAGGATTAGGAAACAAATATCTTTACTTGGGTGATTTTACGACACTTATGCACATTCACCCATCATGTGTTGACACTATGAGCATGAGGAGCAGTGACAGAGATTGAATGAACTTGTGAAATGATACAGTTGAAGCTTTCTATAAGACCACCACCACCTAGTACCTGTGGGCTGTACTCAAGTTGTCTCAATACAAATGTGGTATTTGTTAGGTGGTTCATTGTGGTCTTTTACTAAGGCTTGTGTTAGAGAGAAATGGTTTAATTATGGGGATGATCTCAATGTAGAGGTGGTTTTAACTGGAGGTTCTACTGTGTTGATATACACTGATCGACATACAGCAATACTTTTACTTTTAACTCATATAGTTCAACATGTTCAATGACTTCAACGATGCCAATTGACTAAACCATAGACAACAACTGAATCACAATTTTCTACAAGTCTTAATTCAACCATGTAAAATGTTTTTCATTAAAGACAAAATCCTCCAAATCTACAATGAATTTCAGCCTCACTCAACAAAGGGTTAATTAAGCAGACGTCAAATGTTAATCTGGACAGTGTCATTAGCCACAGATCCATACACACTCGATATGCAGCAAAGCAGTAGAGATCTGGAAGGAATTGTTCACACGGCTGTTTATTTGACATAAGGACAGAACGGGTGTTGGATTGGCACCTGCTACTACGCAGTCTCAGCACAACCTCACTAGACTATAAATCATGTTTGTTCAACAAACTTCCGTTTGCTCCTTGAGAAAACAGTCCAAGTTAACCTTTGCATGCTGTAACATTTGCTTCGAATAAATTCAAATTGCTACAATAGAGCAATCTTTGATTTTGATCAGTCCAGAGAGATTGATGCCTCAACACATTCAATTCTACTTAGATAAAAACTTTGCTTAAATGAAGTGTCCTGACCTTTCTTTGAAGGACAGATCGTTTGTTTCTGGTTTTGAAGTAACATGTCCACTGTGTCTCAATAAATCATCATCAATTGGCGGCAAACGTGAAAATAATGTCTAAACTTGAAACAGAGACGTGTGTCATAGAACTGTGGATTAATATATGATCAATTCACTGGTTCATAACATGACTGAGCTCGTTTTGTTCCTAGTTCTCCAGTGATCGATTTCACAGACCTTTGTTGCTATTTACACTAGAAGACACAAAATTTCTGCAGAACAGAACAGGGTGTGTCCAAATGTCAGCAAAATGCAATCCACACATGATCCACATCATACCTGGTCGCGGACAAGGCAAAAATGATGAATAATTTGGCCAAATTGGGGCCTGGGCCTCCAACCCTTGATTAAAGCTGAAACTATTATTTCAATCATTTTGAATGCAAGAAAGGCGTATACTATAGGGTGCCCTTCACTGCTTGGTCTGCAGGTTATACCACGAAATGTATTTACCCGAAGGAAGCACTCAGTGTCCGCTTTAATGCGATATATTGCAGGGTAAATGCATGTGACAGCGTGCAGTTCTACCATTACTACTGCTGCCGAAAAGATTCTGCTCAATCCACAATAAATGGCGACTGCGTCACGCAATACGCACATTACTAGTAAGCTTTCCACAGCCGCCCGGTACTAAGTGGGCCTTTCTATTAGAAATTACCTCACATCATACAATGGTGTCAGAAAACGAAAATAGAAGCAAATGAAGATAACCTTTGTAAAGAGACTACCATATTCAAACCTCTATAAAGATAACATTTCTCTAATAAGACCACTTGATTCCAGCTCTCAAGTGGTTCTAATAGCGAGATACGACTAAAGCAAAGATTGGTATGGATAAAATGAATGTGGAACTACTAAACGGAGAATAAACCACCTCCAGAGACATCTTTCTGAAGAAATAATAGGTAATTATAGCACAAATCTGTGTGGTGATGTTAGGATGGCACGTGTCAATTATCACAGGAAATTAGCAACCTTTGCAATAGGATTCAATTGCCAGCCACATTGAGAGAAGTGCTTCATTTATTATGGAACAAATCCGCGTGTGCATGTGGGAAATGAGTTTACACTGCATTTTCCAAAGTAGGTTTCCACAATAGCGCAGCGCTTGCTTCACAACACGGTCCAGCATTATTCCTCTTCATTCAGCGAGACACAATGTATTCAAAGTGCCTGAAGCGCCACTAGTATTGACATTAGTCAGCCGACCCCAAGTTACGTTTTTTCAACATATATGATTCTCGGTAAACTAAATCAAACCTTTCTCTCTCCAGTCTCCATATGCGTTTTCCAATGGTTGCGAAATCATTTCCAAGCTTCTCTCTCACTTCTCTCTACTAAGCATATTTCTACCACGATAGACATACCCGTAGATATTTTTTACAACACTACGAATCCATTTGACTACATCAAGTGGCCCTCTTTCTCATCAAACTTATATATCAAATTTAAAGTAAGCTAAGTCATCACCTAATTGTCAATGTCAATTCACAAGTATGCAGACAAAATAATACATCTTTCAAGACTCTACAAGTCCCTTTCCTTTTTCACAAGTCGTTTCATTTGAATAAAAGGCCTCATGACTTGGTGGACAGACGTGACGACAAAAGGAATTTAATGATCCTAAAGGCATAAACCGCACTCTTGTCAGGAGAGCGATGGGGAGAGATTTCCACACGTTTTTGAATGATTGCACCACAAGGATTGAGCATTTTCATACCAAATAATCTCATATATTCGTGTTTGTTTTCAGATTTGTTCCAGCATAACAGTCTGACTGTAGAATTTGGGGAAGCAAATTTAAGTCATTATAAAGACTTAATCAAACCAAGCGCGACTTGTGAGTGCAGTTGCATTTGTTTGACCAGTTTTTTTTTTGTTAGCTCCTGTATGTGGCAGACATTTACCAATAAATAACAATAATTATGCCAATCACCACTACAAGAGGAAATGTTCCTCAAAACGTTGCAGTAAGGGCAGGGCCGTAGCCAGGATTGCAAAACAGAGGAGGCAATATATTGGGCAAGGGTGCAGACAAGCACCGTAGGCTAGGGGGGTTCGAGGGCATGCCCTCCCCTCCCCTCCCTCCCAAGAAAAGTTTTGAATTTAGACCCTTTTTGAAAGTGATCTCCAAAAACAGAGGAGGCAGTTGCCTCCCCTGCCTCATATGCGGCCCTGAAGGGCTTTAAAAGTAAGTTTCTGAGTCATAAACAATATGTTTGTACTGATATAATAATTATGAAATAATTTAAAGAGTAAGTACTTCAGACCCTGTTTTAGACTTTTTCAAAAAAAGACATTTAATAGTGATTATTTTCATCCCCGAAAATATGATCTGCAGACACCATGCATAAGATATTGACAACTTGGCATTAGAAGTACATGTATTATTCTGGTATTAGGTATCGTCAATTTTATCTCTTATCAAAGCTTAGTTTATGATAATTAACAATGGCAGATGTCGATGCAAATGTGAAGTTACATCTGATAGCGATGTGAAGTCGATGTTAAGTGTAATTAAACAATGCACTTGAAACAAGAGCAATCACATACAATATTAAAGAAGTCCTCTATCTGCTTGACATGTCACTACAATGGTGACAGTTTTGCAAACAGCTTGACAGTAAATTAATATATCAATTCGACGACTGGTGAGTAAAGAAAGCAATAGCTGTTAATTGAATATCGATTACTGAAGTACAAATGTCTAAATAGGGGAGAGAATAAATAAAAAATATTTTTTTGTGATAAATAAGGACAAAAAATAAACCCATAAATGAATCCAGTCTTTCAAAGCAAAGAATGATAATTTATACATGCCATGCAGCCGAATCCAATTTCATTTGTTCAAAATAAAATATCTTTAAACCAAAGCATGGACTTGTGAAGTCGAGTATTAAGTGAGGGTGAACAATCCAAAACGATGTGTGCCACATAATAAGTAACTGCAGCTCAGGGAAACTGTAAACTGACGTCTGCTGCTGGAAATGTCCTGTAATCGGTGCGGCCGCCGCCGAGACCCGCGACAATGTGGCCAGAAATGATGATGAAAGCAGATGATGTTGCTCACAGAAAATTGCTCAGGAGGCTGGCTTATGATAACCATCGCCACTGAAACTAAGGTCATAGTTTCTTACAAGCGAGCACTGGCCTTTAGTTACTAAGAATTAGCAGTTTGTTGTCATATTATAGTGTATGGTGGTATCAAGCAGCCCATTGGTATTGAAGGGTACAACTTTGTCAATTTTGGAGCAAGGAAAGTGGATTTTCTATGGACATAAGTACATTATCACGGGTTACTCGTCCTGCTGACTAGTAGCACTTTCCCACCTAATCCAGACCACACCTTGTATCTGGGAGGTTGGAATATACGGGATATTTACATGTTGGCCTGTTGAGTGGATTACTTAATATTGGTATGACTATTCTTGCAGAGAATGAGTAATCAAAGTGGACATTAATAGCAACTGTGTCCACAGAGTGATCCAAACATGATCACCCGACTATCTACCACATAACTAATAGATCTATTATTTCATAATTAACAGTGCAGGGAGTTTGGAGCTTTAGAATGTATATACTCAAGTAGTGGTATTGTAAAGCAAGTGGTCTCCATATGGATGCTAGCTATATATAAAAGTTAGGTATTTTCTAAATTTGGAAAATGCTCTTATTATAGACGTGGTCATGATTGGAGGTTCTCTTTCTACTACAGCAAACCACAATTGAAATCACGCTGATAACACTGACATGCTGTTATCAGAAGCGTGGCCGTCTGCACGTGCGCATAGATTGAATTTGATATTTCTAATGCACAGATAAACAAAGAAGTAACTTTGATTTTCAACCGCAAATGTGCATGGATTAATAACATCCTGGCGACGCTCATGCATCCAATTGAGCCTCCAATTAAGACCACGTCTCTGTTGAGATCACCTCTGTTATAAGACCACCTATTGCAGTCTGAAACCTTCATAAAGAGACAACCACAATCATCCAGAGACACCCTCTCTATTTAGACCAGCACTTGGTTGGTCTTTATTGAGAGGTACTAAGGTACAATCGCAAAAAATTTGGAAGTCAAAGCGAGACACTTCCGAGTTTAGCCAGTTTATTTGTATAACAACATTTTAAATCGATCATTCAGAATTTCATTTGACATGAAATTAGCCCATCAAATAAAAAGTATAATTGCGTAATTGGTCTTTAGATTTAGAACTCTCATGCTTACACAGAGGTTACAGCAATTTACACAATGAGCGTGTTTCATCTCCAAAGTAGCTAGAGCAGACAATACCCAGCCATTATAATTGGTATCATCAACGCTTGCTGAAAAGTGACCAAAAGTGACTTCCCACCTCTGATCATGCATTAAAGATAAGTTTATAGTGAACCAATTTCAGCCGCAATTGAACTCTTGACATTATAGGCACAAGTCCATTAAAATACGATAACCACTTCTCACAAGCAAATAAAGAATCATAAAATTGTAAGAAGATAAGTTGTAGGATAAAATACACCTTTAAAAGAATCTCTTGCAGCAGAACCTCTCGATAAAGACCATCTGGGACCTGACCTTGTGGTCTCAATACTGCATTAAAAACTATTTCCTCCTTTCATAGCCAAAACAAACAGGAATAATTATCAAAAAATGATCAAGTGGGAAAATATGCATCCTGTGACATGCAGATAATAATTGGCACAACACGTCACAGAAATAACACGAAATCTGCTGTTTGGATTCAACCAATGATGGAACAGACGAACCTCCAGACACTACCACCTCAACATTGAGACGACCGTCAAAATAAGACCATTTTTTGGTGTCCTTTATAAAACAATCCTCAGAAACCTCCATAAATAGACCACCTCACTATTGAGACCACTTGAGGCTAGCCCACAGGAGGTCCTGATAGACAGGTTCTACTGTAGCATTCCTCTTGCAGAATAGACTGCAAAATGACAACAAGCGCTTCATTCATGAAAACAGCATTCCAGTTCAGCTTTTTCATCAGAGGCAGACGTAAAGCTAGTGGCGAGGGAAGCCACATGTAAAATCACTTGCAGCCAGTGAGAACCAAATGCTCGCCACAATACAAATATCAAAATATGGTGCTGTTGAAATCATTGATACAAGTGATGAGTTGCAGATGCACAGCTGCTGGAGCAGTAACAAAAAACAACAGGCACACATTTCCTTACTTACGGTGACAATAACTATGAACCATAAATGTGCTAATAATTTGAAAGTAGAATACCAGTCGTTAGTAACCAAATTGTTAGTAACATACATGTTTTCAGTTTATCTTGAATAGAATATTATGATTTTGACAAGTATGTCTTATAATCTTGTCACAAGAAGTGATTAAATTCTTGGTTTTTGTGAAGCAGCCGCCTTGCTACTCTATTGCTGCTGGTAGATAACTCGCCCTCTCTGTGTAACCAGAATAACACATTATCAGTCTTCTGTTCAAACAGGATTATTGATCATTCCTCATAGACAGATCAGCGTATTGTTTTCCGCTATGAGGCAAAGTTAACATCCGACTATCAACGGTGTATATCTGACATGAAACCATGCATGATCGTAGCTTAAATTTCATCAACTTGGAGTTTTAAAATTGTCCATGTACATTTTGTATGTCCATGTAGTTACCACCTGATTTCTACTATTTGTCATAAATACAGATGTTCTATTATACACAATCTTCGCTTATTGTAACTTTCATCATAACAGCTTCGAACTCAATTAGGCAAGTAACTATAAGTAGGCAGCAATAATTTATAAAATTTCATTCAGTATTTTGACAACAGAGTTGATTAGGTCCATTGCTCAAATAAGGCACCAACTCATTCCAATCTCACAAATATTTGCACTTTCAAACTTCTACATGAATGCACAGTGACGTAAAACCCCATTCAATGGTTACCCCAAAGTTCACACTCAATTATAAAGATGACAAAATGTAGGTAGGATTATATTTAGCCCTACAGCTAAATTATATTCATAGTAAAGTACAATAGAACATCCCAGTAAGACAACCTCTATACAAGACCACTTGACGCCCGTCGCCCGAGTTGTTTTAATACAGAGGCTGCACTGTGATCTGTTCAGTACGTTTAGTAGAACCAATCATGTGCCCGACTGACAACTTGATTGCTGTGCAAGGATCATCTGAAGAGGCAGGACAGACGCTCACTTCAGATGTACAACTTGATCTCACAGATGATTATTGATTCCGTTAGGGACTCAAGGCAATGCGAGCTTTCGAACAGTGCTGGGGCCATGGAGAGAGCACTGTATAAAGCATCTACAGCATGCTGCTTCCCACTGCTTTGTTGTCAAAGATTTCTCAAAAGGCTCTTGGTCTTCTCTGGTCTACACTAGTGACAGGCCTTAGATTATATGAATCTACAGCACAGGCAGATGCAGGAAGGGGTTGGGGGCATACCCCACCCACCTTTACCACCAAAATATTATTTTTGGACTGCTTTTTGGCAAATCCACTATCGGTTGTCAGCAAAAGCCTACAAGGTCTCTTTGGAGAGCCGTCTTTTCTGCAAAAAAAAAGACTACTTGTGTCAAGAGCAAGCCTCCATGTACAAGTTACTTTGAGTACAAGACTGCTGTGGTCACATCAGCAGACAGAGACAACCTTGGAATGCTGCGTCCAATGTCAGCGTAGACTCCAGTTGCCTAATGAGAATCATGACCAAGTATCACGTTATCTATGTCCATGGTATGTCTTCTAATTATGTACCATGATTAAACCATACAAGACTGTCCAGACACCCATGGCTTCTTAGGTAAAAAAAAAGTCAAATTAGAGGGTGGAATAACAAAGATTAGATTTCTAGATTTTGATACGATCCGATTTCTGGGATGTCTTTACACCAGGGTTGGGGCCTTGAATGGTTGTGTATGTAATCTATTTTCAAACAAAAAACATTTGTTTGTTCTCTATTCAAAAAGGAGACTTTATCAAAGTTTCTTTCTCTTAACTTACACATACTTCAAGTTACTAACATATGTGATTTAAGATCTCCACATGACGCTGCGATCTGTTGAACGTCTGCCTTTTGTTGGTTGAATCAAACACAATGATAAGTGGCCTATCATTGTCGTTTTCGGCACATGATAACAATAATAAATGAGACGCAGATCAACAATATTATTTCAACTTTCTATAATCACCTGACAAAGGTCTATCTCAGCCGCCTGTAAACAAGATCCCGCATTCAGCACCACCGTAAATTCACTATACTCCCCCTCAGTGCCAGACACGCATTTTTCGTGACGTGTTATTCACAGTGGGGGGCTTCAGTTGTCATAGTTGAAATATGATCCTTTGTAGCTCTTACGTTTTTCATCAGAACATTTTCACATTTACAGTACACATTCAGGAGACGGTCTAGTTTCTTATTTTTACCATTATAAATAAAGATACATACAACATAAAGGTAAATTTTGACAATTTCGAGTAATCGTCCATTCATTTGACAGCTTGCGTGGTTGATTTTAAATGTCGTAGTAGCAGTAGAAATTTTAAGTGCAGCGAAGTTTTTATCCAGGATAGACACAAAAAACACCATAAACCATCCCTATTTCATAATAATATATTTTTACTTACAATATTACGGACCAAAGACGTGTTCAACTTTTTATTTCTTCATTGCCGTGAAGTTTTGACAGGCACCAGTGCCACCACTTGATCACCCGACAAAAACATCATCCGTTTTGATAGAAATACTAGATTTCCAACGTCCACACTTATTGGGTAGTTTGCCAAACGGTTTATTTGTGATTCGGTATCCAAGATACAATCAGATGGAGCGTGGGTGACGAATAATATGATATTTCTTCTTCAAAATGTTCAACTTTGTCACTCTTACCAAAAGCCGGTATTTCCGGAAAATCAGCCTTGCGCAGCGCGCGTTGCTGATATAGAATCGTAGGAGCGCTCTTGATAAAGGCTAATTCGCAGTGTCAACGTGTTTTGTGGCGCTTGAACCTAAGAATACCGCTATTCATTTTGATTAAGGCTCAAAATATATATCTGGATATGACCTTGATGAGTCTAGTTTCACATTTGTTTAAGGTCTCGATGAATAGCAGGCTTCACGACGATTCAAACCATATACAACAAGCCATGGTTTTGCGAACACAAATAAGAGTATTTCGCGGCTCAAAATTGCAGCAGATAATGCGTGTTTGGTGGGTAAATATTCGTTCACACTAATATAATTAAAATATTAACACCATACTGCTTATTTCCTTCTAGAAATATATTGAAATGTCAAGGTAAAGTTGTTGTTGTTGACATACCGGAATTTGAGACTAGAACCACGAGTATTTAACTACGAATATGCCAGTCAAACTCGAAGTGTTTTTTGAGCGAGTCTGTCGACTTTTGTCGACTGTTGGCGTATAGACGTAATTTACGTGTGTCGACTTTTGTCGACATATGGCGTCCAGAGGGTTAGGCTTCTTTTGGACCAGTAAGCAGGTGTTACCGTAAACGTTAGTACAATCATGAGCTTTAATTAATCTTTTGTGTTGCCAGCCATATCTCTTATTGACTAGTGTGCCTCCCAATTAGGACAACCTTTATAAAAAGACTACCTCTAAAGTTGGACAATATCGAAATTGGGCATAAACCTAAAAAAAAACGCAAACACCGAGAACCATCATAAAGAGACCAGACCTGTAAAAGAGATCACTTGAGACCAACTCCGGAGTGGTCTTTACAGAGATAAAATAAGTTCATATACTAAAGTAAGCTTTGCAGTATTTAAGACCAATATCAAATTCTCTTCTATCAGCAGTAGAGTAATATTGCAGGAAATATGTATTGGATGACACAATGCGTGCCCACGAGGCATTTACCCCAGGGACTGAGACGTACACGAGCCGCGCTCACCTTTGAGCTCTGCTATTTGCACATCGGCATTAACACACAGCAATATTACCGCTCATTCGGCCCCGCAATGTGACATTGCCGCAGAGATGTACATGTACGTTTAACTCTGGCACTAAACTCAAACAGTAGCTAACTCCAATTAAGACCATTTCTATGAAGAGACCACCTCTTATAATAGGACCATTTCTTGTATTCCAAAACCTCCAGAGACAACAATGAATGTCCATACAAAGACCACCTGTTCATTGAGACCACTTGAGGTCAGTTCAGTCGCCCCAGGTGGTCTTAATAGAGGTGCTCTATTGTACATTTGATGTCGCTGACACTAAAATCATCTATGAAAAAGCGTGAGCTGGAAAATACTTGTGCATTTCGGCTTTCATCTTACAGTGCGTCAATTGGAGCATGAGAGTTTACACTCACCCAGCACTTAATCAGCTACGCGGCAAGAACGCAAGATACGGCAAGCTCGAGAAATACGAAGGGATCAATATTCCCTTGCAAGTCTTCAACTCACACCTACTTACACTGGCTGCAGCCTGCGGACCTTTACAACAGACGATTACAGCACAACTTCTGCATTTTAATACCACCTGAGGGACCAGCCTCAAGTGGTCTCAACCGATAAGTGGTCTCTTTACAGAAGTTTCCTGCTGTCTTTTTATTAAGGCTTGCGACAGTGAGAAATGGTCTTATTACGGAGGTGTTCATACTTGGAGGGTCTGCTGTACCGACATGCGCAGCCTGCGGACCTTTAGAACCTACAATTATCCACTATTCGGGAAGCTCTGTATCCACGGGCCAAATGCATTTATACCAGGCGCTGATGGCCTATAATAGTAACCTCTATTACTATGATTTTACCGCTGCTGTGAATGCTCCGGGTAGTAACTTTGCACTTGCTGATACATTAGTATTGATCTCCACATCTGACGGCCATTCGGGATACTGGCATTGGTGTCAATGTTTGGTAAAAATGGCTGACCTCAAAAAACGCTTTGGTACCAACACAAGGAACGTGAAATTCGTTTTGGCATTTGTGTGAGCAATATTTCTAAACCAACATGCCGCTTCAAGAATGCTTGAGATGGGCGACTGTAACCATGTGATATTGATTGTCAGACTCGCCAATGGACAGCAATATACAATAAACATGTGGTAAGAATATGGATGGCGGAAAGAAAATTGTGCAAACAATTGAATATGTAAAGATTTCAATAAAATATGAAGTAGTAACTTGAAAAGAAAGAGATCAATTTCAATTGTGTCATCCAAAATCAGTTTATAACTTAATCAATAACAAATATTCATATTAATGTTATTGGATAAACGCTGCGCACTGACGAGTTTGGTACATGTTTGTCATGCAAACTTGAGCATCAACTAATTACATAAAGATCCTATTCTAATGAAAGTTAATCATTGTGCCCAATAATATATATTAGAAGGACCAAGATCCATATATTTCTACCAAAAGCTGTAGAAAGAACCAAATATATGAGGATTACAGTCGTTTCAACACATGTTTGTCACGAGAAGTCATGATATAAATGAGAATAATGGACGCTTCAAAAGTAAATATTGTATAAATCAATATTCCTAATTTCAAAATATCCTATAAAC
Organism: Streblospio benedicti; assembly: GCA_019095985.1. Taxonomy (NCBI): domain Eukaryota; kingdom Metazoa; phylum Annelida; class Polychaeta; order Spionida; family Spionidae; genus Streblospio; species Streblospio benedicti. The sequence goes on from CM032662.1 coordinate 53,512,031, forward strand.
AACATCAATTGACATTATGGCATTACGTTTATATGACAGAAATGATCAAGAATAATTTATTGCAACTTTAGCCCTGAGGCTAAGCAAACAGCTGAAGGCAATGGGAGGCTGCAGGAGCTAATACGCATATTCATAGGTTAACTCCGAGTCGCCAACTGAATGGTAAACATCAGAACTAGACCTATGGCCTTCCCTCTACCACAATATTCATTTCACAAGTAAACAGATACAGTAAAACCTCTTTATTAAGACCAATTGTGGTATTTGGCTTGAATGGCCTCAATAGGAAGGCAGTTTCTTTGTGGAAATTGTCTCTCCTAATACTTAGGGTTATGAGAAATGGTTTTATTATAGAGGCGATCTCTTTATAGAGGTGAACAGTCTTAATTGGAGATTCTAATCTACTTAGCTTTCAAATGGGATATTCCTAAAATCAAGATTGTAGTGAAAGATCCAAAAGATATGTAACTAAGAGAAAAGAATGCTCGGAAGTAGATAACATAACCAGATTCTGAACTGAAATATGGAAATATCACGTGTCCGAAAGATAATACATTTATCTGTGCATTAGAAGGAAACAAATTGACGCGGTGAGGGAAAGTGACAAATCAGTTTGGTCTTAAAATTGTGTTTTGTGGCTGCTGTTTACAAGCGTGTTTGCCCCGATCAACCGCAATGTTGATGAGCTTATCCAACAGGAATTGAATATTAGGCTAACACGCTTCCACATACTATTCTATATTTGTATACATTATACCACAAAAATACCTCCTTCATGTAGTGACTTTTATGATTCCATCAAGTTTATTTTGCCTTGCTTTTAAAATTGAAGCCATGCAATGTGAAATTTAAACACAAATAGTAGAACCTGCCTACTAAGACCACTTGAGGGAGGACTCGCAAGTGCCAAATAGTTTGAGACTGTGTAAAATGGTCTTCATATTGACAAGCTCTAATAGTCATTACAGAGGTGGTTTTAATTGGATGTTATACTGTGTTAAGGTCACTAAATATTACGCACCCAGAGAATAAGTTTCAACTACTATAACATGGAAAAACTTCAAATTTACAATGTTTGGAACAGTGCAATTCTGAGGAAAGAAATACACACATTCACCAGCTCATTCATTAGAGGCAATGCTGGTCAAATTGACAAGTATCCATCATGATTAAAAACAACATAATTGTGCACACCACGAGCGAGGCGAGTTAACGCTGAGTAACGGTGCGCGTGCATACATCAATGTGTAGGTCGAGTGAGCAACGGCTCACAGGAAAAAAACATCACGAAGACTTGGGTTTCCTGCCAGGAAGAAATGGCATACATGACACATCCTCATATGTTTTGCTGCTATTATTCAATTCATAAGTTATTCAAAAATAACCCCTTTATATGCAAACAGTTTGTTTATGTGCAACATATGTGAAGGCTTTTAAGCTAGTCAGAAATTCATGAAAATTTAGCTTCAGCAAAAGTCAAATATATGAGCTTACATGGCCAAGTGAGATAAAAAAAAAAGGTTATTGATTTTGCTCTAATTCGCAAACTTGTTCCACCTGTAACACTGGAAATGGTTACAGTGTGATAGAAAAGATAACACTTCACCTTTCCATATAAATGTATCAATAGAGGAGAAATCAAACACAAAATGTATCTTATATGCATGCATTAAACACTTCTCACTAAACTGGTTTTTAATCTATGAAGAACCGGGCAATAATATCATTAGATTATTTGGAAATGGACACAAATATCAATGTTGAGGGTAAGTCAGTCCTCTTGGATTTTGTTCACATATGTGAAGTGGAAACTTGACATGCCCTAAATCATAGCTAAATTTAAAACATGATAGTATTCAAGATTTATAACTTGCCGTTTCTTAAATTATTCTATTAAATAAGTCACTGCAATTTTCGAAAGCCTTAAAGATTTCATCTCCGACTTGATGAGTAACTCTTAATCTAAACATTACTTTTAAAATAACTATGCATACAGCATGTCAAACTTCACTGATGAGCACGAATAAAATCTACAATCTAAATGAACAAGGAGTTAGGGGCTCTTTTGGCCCACAAGTTGCCATTATATTTGCTATCAGTTTGTGAATAAAACAGCTCAAGTGGAAATGTCACCATCATTGGGCTTTGTGTAAAAAAGTGAAGCGCGCTGATTATTTGAAAAGCAGGCGGTAAAATCTTTCCTCAGCACATCTGTTCAACTGTGGGTTGCAATGTTAGTGCTTAAGATTTATAACATGTCTTTAAACGTTCATTTTGGTTTCAAGAAAAAAATCCCCAATAGTAGCAATGGTAGCACTTAGGGCTGGTCATATTTAATAGCACAAAATGAGGAGTTGCAAGATTTCTTGTTTCAAAGACAGATTGAATCAATCTTTGATAATCATAGATTTCCCCACATCACATTGATCATTCCACTTGTTTTGTTTCAATGTTCTTGAGTTCTTTCCCAAGTTTCCTTGGGCGTAAGCAAACCTGGCAGATAACGAAAGCTTCCCATGGGCTACACATGCTAAGTGATGATTACATATTATGATTTCATCATAATTTTTTGAAGTGATAAACTAGACTTCAAACACTCAAGACACAGCTAGTTTCATATCACAAACAGCAAATTAGGCGGGCATTATAATTACACAGTTAATGTTCAGTAACCAACTCGCGTTGGGGACATTCAGGTTATCATTAACCTTCATAATTATAAATTGATTGCACTTAGTTTGCAGTTTTGGGCATTACGAACGTTTGTTCCAACAGGACAGAACTATGTACATTCTATTGGATTACGTTAATAGTTGTTAAATCATGGCTCTGTCATTTTTCTGTTATTATAATCATATGTGCACTCTATCAACTTTCCTTTGAATATTTCTTTATCATTATAAACGGTAAGTAAAGATCCATGATTCCTAATTTCATTTCTTTCTTGATATGTACAATTCAATGACTGAGATATGCCACTAAGGAGTCATCATTGTTAAATGCATGTCGTCTTTACTCATCAATGATACCAATAATGCACGACACTTTGTCACTGTACTATTGAAGAACACTTCATAAAGCAAAAAGTTAGTTCCATAGAGATTTCGCATTAAGCATATACTTTCAAGTTTGAATGATATTCTCGAGTAACTCAAAATAACTCTAGAATAAAGATTAGAGGATAAACTTGGTGTAATCAATTGATGTTATCTTGTTAAATCAATACATATTAATCGACCCACTTTGAAGGCATTTAGCAGCAGCAGGAACAAGATAATCACATTTTTTAGGCATTGGCGATTTACAACACAACATACAAAGTTACATTATCATATATTTCTCAATAGAATTAATTTGCAATGAAATATAATTAAAACTGATTATGCATACACATCAATTTACTCCCATTTAGATAGATTTTGTCTAACAACCAATTAGTACTGTCATCAGTCTGAATCATATCCATCTGGACATCCAGATTTGCTTCATTGCTCGCAGGCATTGGCCAAAGTTGATAAAGAACGCAAGGGATGAACTCCAAAATAGCAGGCATTAGATAATGATGAGATAAACTAATTATTCTCCACTCTACTACCAGCAGAGAAGTGATAGCTCTGGTCTGACACAAGTAACATGTACCTGCTACAGAACCCAAGTAGTCTCAAGCCACAATTCCCAGATTAACATATTCCTCAGGCAGGGGTGACAACATATAATCAATAGTACACAATCTACAGTCAACAGGTTTTTCGTCCATATATTGCGCTCTGGCACGAAAATTATGTTACAATATAAAAATCTTCATTCATATCTGTGCAGAAAATTAAGGATTTGGCTGCAGACGGTTTAAAAACGATAATATACAATACGTGAGATGATTCTGTCCCACCTAAATAATGGACTCGTCTTCATGTTATTTGCCAAGTGCGCCTTTTTGGCTGCAAATCACAATAAGGGTTCCTCTATTTCCTGCTAATTATTGCAACCGTCGTGAAAGTGATCATTTTGTCTATGTGGCCAAAATATTCTACAGATATTAGCATATACAAATGTGAATCGCTCACCTTTTTCTTGGATTCCGATACTGGCGTTTTGGTCTGTTTTCCAACAGCATCTGGTTTTCCCCGATGCTCTTTCGCCATGTTTAGTTATGATTGGAATTCCACGATGACGTAGTTTTGACGTCATTTGTGGTATCTCCCAAGCCTACTATGGAGTAACATTTGAATCAAATACCGCCCTGCGATGAGGGCTCGAAGCGTATAGTTTTGTGATGAATATTTGAATACAACTTTATTCCACTTGATACACCACGCATACGGATATATACATTAAAATCATAAAAAAACTGTTAATTATCTAGCGTGCAGTAGTTTTATAGTTTGTCTCATTAATCATGTTTGATCATATCTTTTGCTACTGTTTAAATGTGGTCAAAACTGTTTAAAGTAAATTTCAAACATAGCATATCAAACGTCTTCGAGATACACTCATTTTGAAAACAAACTAAAACTTATAAAAATCAATCATATATATTCAGAAAATTAAGAATTTGGTTACAAACGGTGCACTTCATGCTGTGCACAAAGGCTACGACAACGTGTTAAGACCAATACCGTCCACACCGCTACCGTATCATCCTCCCTCAAGAAAATTTTGGAATTTAGACCTCTTTCAAAAGAATTTGAGGCTATACCAGACAGAAGTGTAACCGTAAAACAAATACATTAAAACTCAGTTTCATTCACTGTTTGACCTACCGGTAACACCAATTCTCACAAAAATATTGAAGCAGTTGCTTCCCTTGCCTCATGTGTGGCTACTACCCTGACTTCAAGGAAAAGTTTCTTTAAATGTATAATGATAATTTTGTTATTTGTGTAAGTGGTATAGAGTGGGCAGGAAGAGGGAAGTGTTCCAGGTGTTGATATTTGGACAATACTCTTGGATTCTATTGTGTGGGGTCACCGGGGGGTGTGAATGGGTTGTCAACACTTTTCATTCAAATTACCGAGTCTCTGCAGTCACCCTGCACACACAAAAACGACACATTCGGTGGCGCCTTAATCGTGTTATTTTTCTAATTGTGCACGTGAGTGTAGACTGTAGAGCATATCTTATTAAACTAGTGGTTTCCCATATTACCCAAACCCCTTTGGGTTGGTAAGACTGTACACGTGTTTGTGGACAATCAATTAAGATCACGTTGAGATCTCATTGACCAGTACCTAATTAACGTGTATGGGTCACGGAGCAGTGTAACTATTAAGGGATGAGTTTGCTCAACACCCACCACCATACCCGAACGGGAAACGAACCCACGGCCTACTGGTCACAAGTTCAATATCCTATCCACTGAAGCACACAAGAATAATTTCTTTTTATTGTCGATACAAATACAAAGTGGAATGTTTCTGGGTCTGGAACTGTTATGTATGACCAGCGCAACCAGCGTTGTCTACATAAAGAAAGTACAAGTTTTTTTCTTAAGAACACGTTCGCTTCACGGCAAAGCATCAGGACAATGATATGCGTAAGTTTGCATTATGTTAAAGTACACACGCATTAACAGTTACACATCTGGACAGTTTTGTATTTTTATGAGTTTGCATTGTTTAAAACCTATACATTATAGTTGATAATCAGGACCGTTATATTTTAGAAAGCAAATTACAGAAAAATACATTTAGTGTATTTGAAAAAAAGATAAAAAAATTGAAAACGTTTTCTTAAACCAAATTCGCCAACCAAATTACATAGATGATTAATACCGAAAGTAAAGATTTCTGTAGACATAACGTTCTCCGTTCCATTCTGACGAGGAAAATGCATAATTTTATACTCCATAATAGCAAGTGTTTGCCGATAGGTGGCGTTTGCCATACTAAAAACTGAGATATTTACTCAAGTATTTGTATTTATGGGTTCCTCGTTGACAGTTATACCTTAAGATTGATCATTATGACTACTCTTCGACCTTTCAAGTGTGCTGATATGTTCAAGTTCAACAACGTGTAAGTATAGGATGGGTAATATCAATTAGATATGTCAACATCTTTCATTATCGCCCAGCACAACATGGCATTGCCAATGGCAGGGCACGAAATATCCCTGCTAAATCATGTAGTTTTAATTGCTTACGTTCGATTGTCACTACACTTTTGCGAAATCATGTAGTTTAGTTTCAATTGTCACTTCGTTTTTCCTGAACACACGATCGTTCGCAGAATACTTGAAACCTAGTTTGAAAACTATAGTGTGATCCCCCCACCCCTGAGGCTCAGTTGCCTACCTAGCCTGCCTCTGGAGAGGTACATGTACAAACACCACGTGGCCTCCGATTCGCGCGTTGCCTCATAAGAGGAGGCCAGTCTTTCATTGGAGACTTGCTTACTTGTGAATTACATATCCAGATCCAGAAACCCACTCACCATCCAGTACTTTAGTACTAAAAAAGTACTGCTACTAGTAGGCCCTACCTGGCCTAACTTGATTGGTCGTTCACATATAGAGCACATCACACCCATCCCGTATATTTTTTTGTTAAAACCATCGTAGTATAGATTTTAATGAACCAGCAATAGCGTTTAAGATGTCAAAAGGAAGCTACTTATTTGTATTTTCGTAAGATGAACACAATTTTTATGGTTCATTAAAATTACATGATCTATGATGCATTTTGTTATGGAATAAAGGAGCATTCACAATTGACGTCAACCCTGAAGGGGGGGAGGGGGGTCAGCGAAAGTTGACGAAAGTTGACGGGGGAGGGGGGGGTCATCAAAAGTTGACCAAAATTGACAGGGGGGGGGGCACCCGAAAAGTTGACTGGATGACGTGGGAGGAGGGGGTTGGCAAGTTGACACCAACTTTGTACATTAAACTAACTTAAATTTGTATCTTAACTTCTGTAGTAAAGTTACCAATTTAGGACTAAATTTATACTTGACCTGTAACACTGGCAACATTTGTAGAAGAATAGAATGAGAATATTGTGATATCATATAAATCAAAGGGAATATAGCTTGAATCGGTGATTTAAGCCAGTTTGGTCATCTTAGTTAGCACAGATATGAAAGAAACTTTGTGGCTCATAATGGTTCACATTCAAAACAAATTAGCAACATATTTTTAAAGTAATGAAGAGCTCAACTGTTTCTTATGTGATTTGCTGACCTATTTCTAACACCATCTGCTTTTTAATGATTCAGTGTAATAATACGTATCATAATGGATAAAAATGAAAAAATTCAAACATTATATTAGCATTTAAAAAGTATATCCACAAAATCACAAAAGCGACATCCAGAAGAACGCTGTTGAGTTGTGGAAGAAGGTAAAAAGTGGTGAGAAAGAAAAGGGGGGGGGGTCATTAAGTTGACAAAAGTTGACGCGGGGGGAGGGGGGTTCTCATGAAGTTGACAAAAGTTGACAAGGGGGGGTGTCAGAAAGTGCCAAAATGTGGTTGACGTCAATTGTGAACACTCCCTAACGTGTGCACACTCATCCCGTAGGTGGCGATAATATGCGATTTGAACATGTTTATTTACATTAGACCTTACTAGAAATTTTCTTTTTTTTCTTTTGGCACCGGAAAACTATCGTGTTCAAAGTAGTATTATTTGGTACTTGTTTGGATGCTAAATATTTTCTTAAAAAACATACGGAATGGGTGTGACCTGAGGGATGGGTGTGCATTACTCTAATATGATATATTTCGGTATGCAAGAAAAATGGAGTTTGCTCATTTCTGAATCCTATCACAGTAATAAAGTGTAGTTTTCCAGAATCTACGTTTTTCAACCTATATATAGGTATGACATGAATCTTCGACTATTATACCATAGCGTGATGGAAGTTCAGTTATCCTGGATCTGATAGACATATGTTTATATTTAAATCGGGATAATAAGTTCAAATTACTTTTTGAGCTTTTTGAGCCTTGTTCACAACAAATGACGTCATAGGTCGTCACTGTTGGTGCGGGAGAATACATCTCCAGGTGGGTGAAGAATTGTTCTGATCGTATCTTATCAGACCCAGAGTTGTCGATCTTCTGTAACACCTCACGAATTTTCGGTGGATGAATTAGTGACTGCTACTGAATAAACGTGTCGGAATCTGAACCAGGGTGATGCGAGTGAACTATGTTGAACCGAAGTATTTTGAATGTGGAGTGAAGGAAGCGATCCAGATAAGGAGACTGAGACCTCTCAATAGAGATGGAGGCAGACACACCCTTCCCACCATATGGAACAGCGTGTTGACCCCTTAAGGGGAGGGGGACGCGCAGCTGGGGATTCTCCCGCGCCAACAGTGACGACCTATGACATCATTTGTTGTCAACAAGGCAAAAGCAATTGCCAAAAGCTCAATATTAAAGTAATTTGAACTTATTATCCTGATCAAAATATAAACGTATGTCCATTATGATACCTTTGTTATTTCTATGTTTATTTTTACTACGGCAGTTTTCCTTGTAAAGAATACTGCAGAAAAACTAGATTTATAAACAAATTTATAACGTATTGTACGTTATTTAGGTATCTATGTTTGATTTTATGTGTTTGACGCATGATTCCAATGAAGAGCATAAGTTGTTTTGGTCTTGTGACAAGAAACTCATCTAGGGTTATTATTTTGTCCTCATTGCTTATTTAGGCTTCAGTAATTACATTTAGTGTTTTATCCTGTTTACAGCTTGGAATAATTGGCTATACTCGATGGCAATTACATTTAAAATCTGGTTCCAATCATTTGAAATGGATGAAAAATGAGTGCTCCCCAGCTGGTCTAAAACATGTGCGTTCCCGCAAATGTAAACAAAACACGTCATTTTGATTTTAAACAAAGTACTGCATTCAAATATGTTTTTAGCTTGCATTTAATTGCGAGCAAACCTTTGTAATGTAATTTGTAGGCACATATTAGGTTATGTTATATAGTTTTAGGAGGATTATCTGTCAGTCTGTGGATACTGAATGTTGGATATGTAAAGCAAAAACGCAATATTTCTTGTATACTGAAATATATTGGAATGACCAGTAGCAGTACACAGCCTTCCAGTATTTTGTGAAGCATCCCCGAATCGGTGTTGTGCTAGATCTACCTTTTCCCACATAGTTAGGTAAATAAATTAATATTCAGCGGTAAGGCGGATAAAAAAGTAGAGCTTTATGTGAGATGTTTTGAACATTTGCAAGATGGATTATTGGTAGATGTGTGCACCACCTCATCGATATACATCAGCAGATCGTCACGTCACTAGAATGTACTTGTGATGACCTGTTAACCTATGTCGAGGTGCGGGCATCAGCATCTAGCATTCTGAGATGTTTGAATTGTACTGACACACACGCAGATGGGTACAGGCCAGCAAACCAACACGTTTTCAAACTGATGCTTGGGTAATTTAGTAAAGTGTAAGTTTTTAAACGTGTGCCAGTTTGCCGGGGCGCACATCTACATCTCAAGATTCCGTAACTTTTTTTTGAAAGTTCTGTGAACAGTGAGCGATAATGAAAAGATCGGCGTCTCCATGTTTTTATCATTCAGAATCTTTAAAAGGATGTAAATTACCTTCAACCAATTTGGTTTTGGTTTCTCTGTGACTTAGAGCAGACAAATATTAAAGGTTTATTTTCATAATTTTGAGCTATTGATTTCCGTTGTCAAATTGATATAGTAATTAGCTTTTGTATAACTTGTGTACTGATTTTTGTTTTTGTTTTGTAGGAATTTGGACCCCCTCACAGAAACTGTATCCTTTCACTACAACACATAAATCTTGTAATTTTCAATCAGTTTGTCGTGGTAAAATGTGGAACTAGTATTTACAGACCCATGACCTTCTGGTCACAAGTCCAACCCTCTATCCACTCGGCCACGGAAGCACGTCGTACCACTTTTGATAGAATAGACACAGACATGGTGTATAAACGATAGATGTATCATCATATATAAGACAATGCTTATTTGAATGTATCCGTCTATATAGTTGTTAGATGTTCTGAGACATGGACTCCATTATTAAAATACTTAATGTGCAATATGATCACGGATGTGTTTCATCCATTGTAATTGAAGATCTAAGTACATGCAGTTGAATGGATATGTTTTATTTTATTCTTAACACACCAAGTATGGGCTGCCGTTTTACATGCAGTATCTGGCTCACTGGCCAGAATACTTCCAAGTAGCTGAATCTCCTACTGGCCAAATCATGGGCTACAGTAAGCATTTTAAGTTGAAACATTAATATTGTTTGTGTCATATAAGTATGGTCAACAAATATTTAGACGTTTGCATGTCAGTAAATCAATTATATACATGGGGAAATGCGCCACATTTGTGTATTGGTATTAAGGTGACAAATAAGTCCAGAAGGGCTGGGTATTTCATTTTATCATCCTTTTTCATGTAATTTCATTGGTTATCATGACCCAGAATTATCCGATAACCCGGAGTGTTATCACCCCTCTTCGAAGAGAGGTGATACCATGGTTATCAATCATGCTTGTACTCAGCCAGACTACTTTTTCACATTTTTTAAAACAGTGTTGTAATTGGTTAGAAAAGAATGGTAAATACAAAACCGGGTTCGTTGTGTAACATGAATTATTTCATCAGAATTCGTTCTTGTGGCGCATCAGGCTCGCCCTTCGGGCTCGCCGTGATACGCCCCAAGAACTCACCTGATAACATAATTCATATTACAAACTCACCCGGTTTTATGTATATAATAGCTATTTATGTATTTTATTTGTAAATGTAATATACTTGTCACTATGATAAATAAAAAAAATCAATCAATTATAATTTTGGAAATTGCAGCTGGTTTAGACAGTTTCTACATTCATTTATAGGTAGATACCATGAATGATTTTAAAGAATTGGGTGGACAATTGTTGCAAAATAACCATTGATTATGATGAATCTGAGTACCGGGTAAACATTTCAAAGACCATAACGTGTTCTGGGTCGATAGAAAGGATTTTACTGACAACAGTTAAAAAAACATGAAATGTAAATTATTGAGAAAGTTTGAATAGTTTACAAGTTACTGTACAACTAGATATATTTGCATATGATTTAATCGGCTGATTTGCTGTTAATGTTTTATTATTCTAAAATTTTCTTCTAATTTTATTACATACTTAAAAACTGAAATTGAATATCCGCAAATTAATCTATGAATCAAAACCACAAAATTTATTGGCAACAAAATATTCTAGGTTTACAGTACCTCATTCTAAGGCATGTAATTGTGTTGGTAGTCATGGGTAAGGCAGAGGGCCACAATGAGAACTGGCTTGCGGGTCCGTCACCGCACTAACCGTCGCTCCGACTACAGGCGTCTCGGTTTGGCCGCTAAACTCATGAACATATTGGAAGAAATCTCAGACAGGTTCGTTATATTTTCAAGTCATAAGTCCATTTGAGTTCTTTACTTCCATAGAATTACATGCAGTACTGTCTCAAATTGTATAATAGATAAATTGTACTCATGTAGTGGTTTAAGGGTCTAGTCCTAAAAATAATAGCGGTCGCACATGTTTTTGCTTGTAAATAAAGTTACTAAGGGCCGAGTCATTATTTAAGCCGTGGGGAGGTCGGAAAAAAACTGGGGCGGTCAGATGTTTGAATTTGAATGTTGTGGGGGGGTCAGAAGTTTGAATTTGAACTTTGTGGGGGGGGTCAGAAGTTTCAAAATGGAAGTTGGGGTCAGAAGTTTAAAATGGAAGAATATGGTGGGGGGTCAAATATTCTGATTCTTGAAATGTTACGGGGGGGGGGTCAAATGTCCAAATTTTGTAAATTTACTGAAAGGGGCCGTGGCAAGCGTTTATATTTCTTAATATATGTTGGTAGAATGTCCTGATCTTTTTCTTTGGTATGTGATCAATCATTTGGTTGTATAAAATATCTTGTAATTTTTTTTGTACCTAGTTTAATATGTCAACTCAACACATGCAATTGTATTGCTCATATTTGCCAAAATGCTTTTGACAGAGGATTTTAGTGATTGGATGGAAAACATTTCTTTAAGTATGCCTTCCCCAAGAATTTGTACTGCTTAAAAATATATCAAAGTTAACTTGTCATGATATGAAAGGACTGGTGCTATTAATTGAATTTAGAGTTTTTGATAATACCTCATCGGCTCTTATATTAGAGCAAATATCTGAGCCACTGCAAGCAACTTATGAAATGGAATATGAAACCCTTTATCAAGATTGAATTATATTATGTTTAATTGTCTTTCGACTAACCACTAACTTTTATTTTCGGAAAATGCAATATAAATTCTTTACTTTTTTTTCTCAAAATAACAGATTGAAGATTAAATCGCTTTCTCTAAAATCAATTAAATAGCATCAGTCCATTTATATCATGACAAGTTAATATATACAGTTTGTATTACATTTTGTTTATTGCATTTAATAAACTGGGGAAAAACTAGTTTCATTCATTCATAGTTTCATTCATATAGCTAAATACTTTTGCAAATTTGTACAGCAAATATGACAGTACAATGCTATGCTAATACATACACAGGGCATGTGGAAATGGGGGTGTCATATGCTAGGTAAGATATACTAAAGTGGGGGAGTCGGAAGTTCATATTTCAGGCATATATTTCAATGTTGGGGGGTCATATGTTTGATTTACAAACGCGTAGGGGGGTCATATGTTTGATTTGCAAACCCGTGGGGGGGTCAGAAGTTAGAAACACCGATGTCTAGAAAAACTTCCAACCCCCCCCCATTCTTAAATAATGACTCGGCCCTAAGGGCTCAGTATAGTATCTAAAATGGTCAGTTTTCTTGCCATGGGGGGTAGCTGAGTATACTATGACATTTGTTAAGTACATATTCTGAAAGGGCATGCGATTTTGATCATGCAAACCCATTTTGGCATGATTTTGATGGAGTTTGATTTGCATGAAATGAACATGTCTGAGGGCGTCATCTGACCCCTGGCGTCCGATTTTGGCACTTTTTGAAGCACATGGATTAATCAATTTTGTACGGAAAATCAATTAGAAAAATTCCACACCTGAGAAGTTGATCATTTTTGGATATATACTAGAATATATGGTGATTCTATATATGGTGATTCTATATGGAATACGTTTTAAATGAATCCCTATCTGCTGCTCTTCAAAGCAATATATATATATATATATATATATATATATATATCCGAGTTAAAGAACTAGATCATTTTTTTATATATTTTATTTAATATGCTACACGGTGTTTCAGGCAAAGCCATCATCAGGCACAATGAACATTAGTTTTAAGTGACAATATTTTTATACTGTGGTTTTGAACTATTTATGGTCTGCGAATTAGTTTGGTTTATAGTCTGTAATTAGATGTTCTACGTTATGGAGGCATGTTTCAATAGGAACTTTCTTCTGTGTCTGCAGCTGCTGGCAAGTTCATTTCTGTTGTTTAGGGTGGAAAAGTTTGGGTGGCATATTATGTAATATTTTTCTGTTGTGCACAGGTTGCACCTTTTACTTATTGGTGAGTACGGCTTTGCATACTAGCACATGTATGTATATATATATATATTGCTCGGTTTGAAACAGATTAGATCCGAACACATTAAATGCTCCTCCCTCCCCATTCTTCCTCCTGTCCCACATCCCTCGGACCAGTTCTCAGTATACAGGTATACAGGTCTGTGACACATTAAATACACCTCCATCACTGTCCTCCCATCGTTATATGTCACAGCCATTTACACACTAAATGTACTAAATATGGCAATGATTGATCCCTCTAATATCTCTCCCCAGCTACTGCTACCCATGGTAAACACGTGCACGGAGCAGATTAAATGTCCCTCATCCCTACTCTTCCTTCCACCGTCCACCGCCACCCCCTCTCTCTCCCAAGAACTCGCTCATCTCAATCCCCATCTAAACAGGTCCATAATTGATGCCCCCTTCCTGCTGCTGCTCTGGTTGAAACGGATGAGATGCTCCTCCCTTCCCATTCTTTCCCTTGTCCCCACATCCCTCACACCAGCTCCCGCCACTATACAGCTCTGGGAAAGATTGAATACATCTTCATCACCTTCCTCCCACAGTCATACGTGACAGCCATAAACACACTACATACACATGTATGTGACAATGCTTGATCCCTCTAATAACCCTCCCTCCAGCTACTCCTACCCCTGGTAAACACGTGCAGACCATTAAATGTGCATCTCAATTACCCCTTTTCTGCTGCTGCTCGGGTTGAAATTGATGAGATCTGAAACATATAAAATGCTCCTCCCTGCCTCACTACCAGCCATGTCCGCCCCCACCATCACCCCCCCGCCATATGAACACACACACCTGCCAACACTCCTCCTCAAAACAGGTCCGGAGCAGATAAAAATCACCTCCATCACAATCACCACCCTCCCCAGTTCTCTCCTGGTATGACTAAATGCGTTGTGGCGTGCTGGCATGCGTTTGACATATACAAAGCGTTTAACGTATTACGCACCTTTAACAAAACATGGTCCTGTAAGCAAACTTTCTAGAATTCTTTTTTTTCTTGTTTTTTATCATTAAAACCAATTTATTTAGTTTGAAATGTGATATTATAACAACCACCAAGTTGTCCTGATTTTACATACATAGTTTGAAGTGTGCGTCGCCTTGGTTAAAAAGCCTTTTGTGACCTTAAAAAACTGCCTCTTCTTTTTTATATATATATATATATATATATATATATTAATGATAATAACAACAACTTAGTTCATTTTTAGGTCTACAAATTTGTTTCTTGGTGAGACACAGCTCACCATTCTTCAGGACCTTTTCAAAATGTTAAGATACTATTGATAAAAACATGAGGTATTACATTTACATTTTATTTTCTTTGGTTTTTTCGCACAGAAACTGTATCCTTTCACTACAACACATAAATCTTGTAATTTTCAATCAGTTTGTCGGTAAAATGTGGAACTAGTATTTACAGACCCATGACCTTCTGGTCACAAGTCCAACCCCTCTATCCACTCGGCCGCGGAATACGTTGTACCACTTTTGATAGAATAGACACACAGACATGGTGTATAAACGATAGATGTATCATCATATATAAGACAATGCTTATTTTGAATGTATCGTCTATATAGTTGTTAGATGTTCTGAGACATGGACTCCATTATTAAAAATACTTAATGTGCAATATGATCACGGATGTGTTTCATCCATTGTAATTGAAGATCTAAGTACATGCAGTTGAATGGATATGTTTTATTTTATTCTTAACACACCAAGTATGGGCTGCCGTTTTACATGCAGTATCTGGCTCACTGGCCAGAATACTTCCAAGTAGCTGAATCTCCTACTGGCCAAATCATGGGCTACAGTAAGCATTTTAAGTTGAAACATTAATATTGTTTGTGTCATATAAGTATGGTCAACAAATATTTAGACGTTTGCATGTCAGTAAATCAATTATATACATGGGGAAATGCGCCACATTTGTGTATTGGTATTAAGGTGACAAATAAGTCCAGAAGGGCTGGGTATTTCATTTTATCATCCTTTTTCATGTAATTTCATTGGTTATCATGACCCAGAATTATCCGATAACCCGGAGTGTTATCACCCCTCTTGAAGAGAGGTGACCACCATGGTTTATCATGCTTGTACTCAGCCAGACTACTTTTTCACATTTTTTAAAACAGTGTTGTAATTGGTTAGAAAAGAATGGTAAATACAAAACCGGGTTCGTTGTGTAACATGAATTATTTCATCAGAATTCGTTCTTGTGGCGCATCAGGCTCGCCCTTCGGGCTCGCGTGAATACGCCCCAAGAACTCACCTGATAACATAATTCATATTACAAACTCACCCGGTTTTATGTATATAATAGCTATTTATGTATTTTATTTGTAAATGTAATATACTTGTCACTATGATAAATAAAAAAAATCAATCAATTATAATTTTGGAAATTGCAGCTGGTTTAGACAGTTTCTACATTCATTTATAGGTAGATACCATGAATGATTTTAAAGAATTGGGTGGACAATTGTTGCAAAATAACCATTGATTATGATGAATCTGAGTACCGGGTAAACATTTCAAAGACCACAACGTGTTCTGGGTCGATAGAAAGGATTTTACTGACAACAGTTAAAAAAACATGAAATGTAAATTATTGAGAAAGTTTGAATAGTTTACAAGTTACTGTACAACTAGATATATTTGCATATGATTTAATCGGCTGATTTGCTGTTAATGTTTTATTATTCTAAAATTTTCTTCTAATTTTATTACATACTTAAAAACTGAAATTGAATATCCGCAAATTAATCTATGAATCAAAACCACAAAATTTATTGGCAACAAAATATTCTAGGTTTACAGTACCTCATTCTAAGGCATGTAATTGTGTTGGTAGTCATGGGTAAGGCAGAGGGCCACAATGAGAACTGGCACGGTCACGTCACCGCACTAACCGTCGCTCCGGACTACAGACGTCTCGGCTTGGCCGCTAAACTCATGAACATATTGGAAGAAATCTCAGACAGGTTCGTTATATTTTCAAGTCATAAGTCCATTTGAGTTCTTTACTTCCATAGAATTACATGCAGTACTGTCTCAAATTGTATAATAGATAAATTGTACTCATGTAGTGGTTTAAGGGTCTAGTCCTAAAATAATAGCGATTCACATGTTTTTGTAAATAAATTTGAATCATTATTTAAACTTCGTGGGAGGTCGGAAAAAAACTGGGGGGTCAGATGTTTCAAAATGGTCAAGTTTGAATTTGAACTTTGTGGGGGTCAGGGGTTTCAGAAGTTTAAAATGGAAGAATATGGTGGGGGGTCAAATATTCTGATTCTTGAAAGAGGAAATGGGGGGGGGGGGTCAAATGTCCAAATTTTGTAAATTTACTGAAAGGGGCCGTGGCAAGCGTTTATATTTCTTAATAAATGTTGGTAGAATGTCCTGATCTTTTTCTTTGGTATGTGATCAATCATTTGGTTGTATAAAATATCTTGTAATTTTGTACCTAGTTTAATATGTCCAACATGCAATTGTATTGCTCATATTTGCCAAAATGCTTTTGACAGAGGATTTTAGTGATTGGATGGAAAAAAATTCTTTAAGTATGCCTTCCCCAAGAATTTGTACTGCTTAAAAATATATCAAAGTTAACTTGTCATGATATGAAAGGACTGGTGCTATTAATTGAATTTAGAGTTTTTTGATAATACCTCATCGGCTCTTATATTAGAGCAATTATCTGAGCCACTGCAAGCAACTTATGAAATGGAATATGAAACCCTTTATCAAGATTGAATTATATTATGTTTAATTGTCTTTTGACTAACCACCTTTTATTCCCAGAGTGGAAAATGCAATATAAATTCTTTACTTTTTCTCAAAATAACAGATTGAAGATGTAAATCGCTTCTCTAAAATCAATTAAATAGCATCAGTCCATTTTATATCATGACAAGTTAATATATACAGTTTGTATTACATTTTGTTTATTGCATTTAATAAACTGAGGAAAAACTAGTTTCATTTATTCATAGTTTCATTCATATAGCTAAATAATTTTACCAAATTTGTACAGCAAACAACGAGAATTTGAATGTAAATGCTAATACAGTAATAAGAGGTGTCATATGCCTATATATAGATAAGATATATATATATATATATATATATATATATATATATATATATATATATATATATATATATATATATATATATATATATATATATATAACACTTTATATATATATATATATATATATATATATATATATATATATATATATGTGTGTGAGTACCTGTAGAGGAAATTCTTGCTGATTTAGTTCTAATATAATGTGTACTATGCACTGTTCTGGTTTGTGTCATGCATAGATTTTATTCTTTATCCTGTATTCTTTCGCGCAATTTTTTCTATGAGTATAATTTAAATCTTCTAGTTTCATGATACTTTGTATTAGGCATTGGTGAAATAGCTTTCATGTTTTTTATGTTTTTATGTATTGAATCCATATAGTAATGTACTGTAACACTGTATGAAAAATGTAGTGTGTGCATATTTTAGACCAGAGCCCCTGATGATTGCCAAGCATGAAACAACGTTGTAGGGCAATGTCGTTGTAGTTGTTCATTTTATTTTAAATAGAAGATGATATTAAGAATACTATAATGCACACCAAGAAGTCACTCCTCTATAGCAAAGGCCAACCTTGGTGTAAAAACAAATCGGGGGAGTTTGATGTAACAATGGGTAGTTACGACGGAGCCGAGACCTGTGAACTAATTGGACTTTACATACTCGCACAGCTGAAACCACTAAATGTGAATGTCGGTTTATACAGAGATGATGGGTTGGCAGTGTGCAACAAACCACCAACAGAGGTCGAGAATATAAAAAAAGAAATATGCAAAATATTTGAGGAAAATGATCTTAAAATTACAATCCAAGCAAACCTAAAAGTAACAGATTTTCTGGACATTACACTTAACCTGAAAAAACACCAATACAAGCCCTACATGAAACCCAATAATAGACCGCTATATGTAAACAAGAAAAGCAACCACCCACCAACAATTATAAAGAACATTCCAGAAGGCATAAATAAGCGACTGTCCATGATATCCTCAGATGAAAAAACATTTAAAGAAGCAATACCAGAATACCAGAAGGCCTTACACGATAGTGGATACACTGAGTTGTTGAAATTTAGTAGGAATGACAATAATACTACAGCGCACACAGGAAGGAGCAGAAACAGAAAAAGGAAAATAACTTGGTACAATCCACCATTTAGCGACAATAAACTAAACCCTTAGGATATTTGGGATAAAACACAACTTTATTAGACACAACTTTATTACAACAACGACAACTAATCAATAACAACTCGCCACGTCAACCAAACTACGGTGCATACAAAAGCGCAGAATACAGAATATAATTTTAACTAAACATTGGCGCAACACCTTTCTTCTCCACCTTGAGTGAACATGAAATGATAATGGTACCAATGAAAAGTAGGCAACTCAAACAAAATAATTACTATACCATAACATGAACTTTACAAACATGTGAACATTTACTTAAAATTAGGAACATTTACAATTACAAAACGTGTTAACATTTATTTACAAAACATGTTAGAACCTAACATTTATTTTAAATTTATTTAAATTTAAAATTGGAAACATTAATAATTACAAACCGCAATCACTTTCATCCTTGTTTAACAAAATGTAATGGATATGTAATTTAACAATTGCCAATCAATGTATACACGTGATCGCTGTTTACCCCTAGACAGCATTTTGATTGCTTATAAATAAGTCTGAACCTGGGATTGTCAACTTAAATCCCAATCACCAGACTGCATCCATGCAGGTTGCCTACGTTGGCGTCTGCCAACTTCATCACAAGGCCGGTCAGCCTCGTCTTCCTCAGAAGTACTATATTCACTCTGGTTTGAGTCCTCACTATCCGTTAATTGTTCATGCTCTTCATAACAACTACTATCAGAGTCTGAGCTCGAGGCTGATTCATAAGTTTGATTACTGACATTTACTTGACCAGGGAGAAGAGATGATACAGAGCTAAATGGCACATGATACAGCTCTGCAGGTTTCATTTTATATACTTTGGATCTATATTGTGATCCAATGAGCTTTCGAATAAACACAAAACCATCAATCACAGATGCCACAATATATTTATTCCTTGCCATGTGTTTGGAACCGTCGCCCTTGATATAGACTAAGTCTCCTGGATGAAATGTGGTCTGGTTAGGTGGAACCCCTTTTGGGGCCTTGGACACAGCACTTGGTAGGTGGTTCGCTTTTCGTTGGTTCAACTGTTGAGACCTTAGACTAGAATCAGATATATTCAATTGAGCGAACGAATGATTGTCACGTTGGAATAATATTTCTTTGGCTGAAAGACCCCTATTGCGGATCCTGGAATTCAAAGTGGCTACGATGACTGCTAACATGGTGGTTGAAAGAGCACCACCATCAGGGTGTTGTCGTGTAATTTCATTTTCCAGCTCTTGTAGACCTCTCTATAGCTTTCTCCGCCACAGGATTCTTGTTAATGTTTTTCAGCCGACCGATCTCCATACTAAT
Organism: Streblospio benedicti; assembly: GCA_019095985.1. Classification (NCBI taxonomy): domain Eukaryota; kingdom Metazoa; phylum Annelida; class Polychaeta; order Spionida; family Spionidae; genus Streblospio; species Streblospio benedicti. The sequence continues at coordinate 53,532,186 of CM032662.1, forward strand.
ACCATGCTGGGAAAGAATCTGATCTCCAACAAGAGCTTGTAAAGCAGTAGCACCATCCGCTGACATCTCAATTAGCGCATCACGAAGTGTTGCCGTATCTTGCTTAGCAATGAGTTGTGCTTTTGTAAATGAAGAAAAATAATCTCTGATTACCAGAATATTTTGTTTCGCCCGGCACATGACATCACATGCTAGCATCACTCCTGGAACATCCGGCGGGTCTGGAGAGGTTGTGTAATCCACAACTTCTTTTGGAAGTTTTGCTAATGCAGCACACTGAGCACAGGAGGATGTGATCATATTAATCATATGATCTGCATCAAGTGCATAAAACGAACGATGAAATACTCTATGCAATTGAGATTTTGAGGGGTGCTGTAATCTTAAGTGAAGGGCCGTGAGCAGGCCAGGCAGAACTGAGCGAGGTATGACAATCAGGTCTCTTGTCCTCATAAATGGTTGTGACTTCTTCACTACTAATAACCCATCTCTACTTAAAGTAGCCACATTGAGATATCTCTTCACATCAGACATTCTTGTACTTTTCTTCGATGGTCTGGTCCCTTGTGAAAGGTGTGCAAAAGTTCGTTTCAAAGCGCCACAATCTTGCTGTGGCGCTTCCATGGTCTAGATGTAAATGGAGTCGGACATTTATTTTGCAGAATATCACCAACACTAACTGTCATAACTGTGCAGTCTGTAGAGTCTGAGATAAACTTTATCTGGCATAAGCGTTTGGAACATTCCATTGGGTGGTCTAGATAGGTAGTCCGCTGGAAGGTTGGATGACAGAAATGTGCTGCATCGAGATGTTAAACCTGCTGAGGACTGATAGAAAGTTGTGACTCATGCGCTGGATGAGAATTGCCCTCTTTTCAACTTCTCGAGAGCTTGAACGCATGGGCGAGAGTCTGTAAGTATCTGAGTTGTGACATCAGAATGTAATATGTAAGGACTCCAATGGTTGATTGCCGAGGCAATAGCCAATGCTTCCACTTCACAGGGAAGCCACTTTTGTTGGTGACTTTTCAACTTTGCAGAGTAGTATCCTCCCAGCAACATTTTAACTCCTCTCTTGATATACAAGACTTAGCCTACTCCTCCATCACAAACCGCACCATCATTAGTTATGATGAGTTGATCACTCGCTCTTGGGATGGTAATAGTTTTAGGGTTTTTGAGAGCTGCTTGAGCATCTGCAAATGCCGCAACAAGCTCCCTACTCCATTCAACATGCTGATGAGAGTCTTTACCTGCTACAGCTGCTTCCAGTGGAGACAAACGTGAAGAGTATTGAGGAATGCATGATTTGATGTGCTTGTATGCTCCGATCCAGGATCTGAGACCTTTAACAGTAGTTGGCTTTTCGCAGGATACCAAGGGATTGATCTTGTGGGGGAAACTTGAAGTCTTCAGATGTCCAAACCCAGCCCAGTATGGTGGTGGTGACAGGACATATAACCGTTTTAGTTGGTGATAGACGCAAATTATTGAGAGAAAGCTTGAAGCACCCTCTTCCAGTTGTCCAATAGTTGTATAATTGAGTTGCCTCCTACATATAAATCATCTGCAAGCTTTACGACAACACCTTCACGTAACAGATCACCAAGAACCCTCGCCATTAAATTGTCCAAATGTTCTGTAGAACCCGGCATTCCCATTGCGGCCCGTGTGTATATTCTCAGGCCCCTATACGGTGTCATTACACCAAGATATTTCATAGATTTTTTTTTTGTTTCATGGGCAGTTGGTAAAACTGTTTTGTCATATCAGTTTTAATAACATATTTCCATTGTGCTAATGCATGTATGACAACATCGCAAGATGTAGTTCTTGATGGTAGTGGTTTTGCGTAACTTGCTATACCATTGAGCGCAGTCACTAGGCGAGTTTTACCCCCTGGACTCTTTACTAAAAGCTAGGCGACACGTGCTCAACTACAACATCATAGTCTTCAGGCTTAGCTAAAACACCTAGAGCTTCCAGTTCGTCCATTTTATCTTGTAATTCATCAAGGTCTTTTCTTGGGTACATGGGCTGTCTGCTTTTTTGTGGAGGTGGTTCTACAGGTCCCATGTTGATACTAGCTCGAATTTTGCCTGATGCGTCATTATATTTCCCAATTTTAGAATCAAAAACACTATCATAATCAGCATGAAGCTTATGGAAGGCTCGCCTCTCATTATCAGAGAGTTGTGAACTAGGATCTACTGATATAGCAACATGAAATGGGGACTCTGCATGCTGTAAAGTTGGTAAAGTACTGGAGATGCCTTCACAACTGATATTGTCTCCTAAACCATCACATGTACTTCTTATCTGTGCAAGATGCTGGTGTTTCTTGAGCACAACAACTTCTGAAGTCTTATTAGTGAGGCGTACTGCCCCTGCTACTAGAGATGTTATGATGGGCTCAGGCCAGTTGCGTACACTACAGTCACTTCTAGGTTCAATAGCAACCTCTTCATCTTTCCTAAACCCCTCTGGAACAGGTATCTCTATGAAGTCACCGGGATGAAGAATAGTGTGAATTAGTCTTCAAAAGACAGGACTGGATGCGTCTAATTTGGGTTGAGTCCCCTTGATCCAATTGTATATTGTACTTCACTGGCTTTTTATCAATGTAGATGGTACTTGTAGGGAAGTCAATTACAATACCATTCGTTTTGAGAAAAGGTGTGCCACCAAGAATGTCACTGTCCAGGTCTTTAACTACCAAGGCTTCCATGAACAACTTTTTGTCCCCACGTGAAAAAGTTACCTGGACCTCTCCACATGCTGTCAGTTTTGTGGTCCCATCTGCTTGACTAGCTGAATGACGTGTAGGTTTTATGGGGATTAGTAACTGAATGGCTGTTGAATATCTGATCAGTGAGGATGTGGCACCCGAGTCACAAGTAATTGTAATCGGGAACTGGTTGTAGAAAGCTTTGATGGTCGGAGAAGGGTTAGTTTCAATTCGGTTTATGATAGCATTGTCCCTGCCTAGTCAGAAGTCGGGAGGATCAATGGCAGGCCAATCGCTGGGGTCCAACTCATCTTCATCATCCACATGGGTTGCCCTTATAGGGATCAGGCCTTTCTTATCTGCATTAGATAGGAAATCGCATTCTGGTAGTGTGTGACCGAGGTAATTGCGTCCTTCAGCCTTGCATATGCGGCATGACTTCTGGCCTTGAGGCTTGAAAGTATAACTCTTGCGACCTGGATGAAATTGCTTACCCCTATATGGGGTGGACATACTGCGTGATGATTTTTCTGGCCTTGATTGGGAGCGTGATATTGTGATTTCTGCAATTTCTTTTTCTAGTTTAGATCTTGCTGACTTGAACTCCTCATCTGCTTGTAGTTCAGCAAGAAAGGCATCAATATTATCACATATTCTTGGCTGGAGATCAGCAAGTGTTTTTTCTTGCAGCTGAAAAGCAAATGTTCTTTGGACTAAAGATGGTAGTCTCGGATGGATCAACTGCATCCACTGTAAAACGATTAACCTTTCTAGCGTTGGGCTAATTATTTCATTATCAGTGATTCTAGCGCCATGGTATGTCATGGTGGACTCCCTTGTCAAAAGATTGTCTTGTATATGAGCAACAAGACGTTGATAGAGTCTTTCGGGCCTCTCCCCCTTCTTCCACTCAATTTCTGAGTACTTCATAAACTGTGACTCTGATTGTTTGAATCCGTAGTATTTTCTGATGAATTGCCACACACTGTCCAGTGAGGTAGAACTATCTATTATGTCATAAGAAAGGAAATGTGGTACGTATTGCGCAACAAAACCAAGCATATTTTCCAGATTGATCACTTTTTCTTCAGCTGATAAACCATTAGCACCTTCATCACTGACCAAACCCCTGTTTGGGTTATTGGGTGTTACTTTTTGCCATTCTGCACCAATAAATGGTGCATAATCTTTGTTTCTCCTTAGGCCCCATAAAAATAATAAAATGTTTCTCGTCCCCTCCCTCCTGTGTATAGTGCAGCCTCCTGAACATTTTTATTGCCTCCCCAGTGATAAAAAATAAAATGGCCCTCCCGCCTGGCTGCAGACAAGACGGCCCCGTCCCTGTCATTTGTTTGCTAGATCTATGCACATTAGATATTATACTTCTTTAAGTTTGTTATTGCAACTAAATACAATAAAAGTTGTTTTTAAGTGATGTTTTATGATTTTGATAATAGAAAGATATTGTTCACATACAATCAAAACACATGTAGTTCATTCATGGCCCAATATTCAAAATGAAAGATTTCGCGCGGAAGAAAAATAAAAAGTGAATCCCTCCTCAATTTTTTATAATATAATGACGGGAAAATCTGCAAAATAAAAAATAAAAAATAAAAAATAAAATTGACCTCCCTCCTATGTGTAGGAAAATAGGCAGGACGAGAAACATTTTATTAATTTTATGGAGCCTTATGTTGGCAATGATGTTGTATTTCCAACTACCATATATGGTAAAGTTTACATCTTCTTCTAATTTCTCTGGCCTAGCTGGTTTTGCCTCGATGATTAATATCAAAGTTTTATGAAAAAAATACCTGTGGTTACTGAAGGCTCAAAGGTTCGTGTATGCGGCAAACGTTGTCACAACGGTTGTGTGCTGTAAATGTGTTCTTAAAATCCGACTTCACTATCCCAGAGGTAAGTTTAGATACTTGCTTTGATGTCCCAGTGGACTTCGAAATCTTACGGTTCTGATCGCACCGCTGGCACCACGACAATAAACTAAACACTTAGGATATTTGGGATAAAACACAACTTTATTAGACACAACTTTATTACAACAACGACAACTAATCAATAACAACTCGCCACGTCAACCAAACTACGGTGCATACAAAAGCGCAGAATACAGAATATAATTTTAACTAAACATTGGCGTAGCAAAAGTGTAAAGACCAATATAGGCAAGAAATTTCTCAGACTAATAGATCAATGCTTCCCAACAGACCACCCACTCCATAAGATAATTAATAGAAACACCATCAAGATAAGTTACAGCTGCACGCCCAATATAAAAGCAATCATCACCCAACATAATAGAAAAATCCAACAAAAACAAGAAGACCAAGTACAACCAGCAAATACAAAGTAATGCAATTGTAGAAGGCCAAATGAGTGCCCAGTAGAAAATAACTGCCTTGCCAAAGAAGTGATCTACCAAGCATCTGTAGTCAGGGAGGATAACAATAGGGAAGAAACATACATCGGACTCACATCGGACAATTTTAAATCAAGATACAGAAACCACACTTGTTCATTTAGGCACAGGGATAAAATAAATAGTACCGCTCTCAGCAGATGTTTGGTCCCTAAAGGAAAAGAACATACGATACACTATAAAATGGAAAATAATAGATACTAGTAAAAAATTTACCCCAGAAAATAAAATTTGCCATCTATGCACCAAAGAAAAATTATACATAATTTGCAAATCAGAGCTCGCCACATTGAAGAGTAGGGATGAATTGGCCTCCTCATGCAGGCATAGCCATAGTTACCTCCTTGGTAACAGTTAATATCTCCGACAATAAAGTATACAGATGCAGCACATAATATTGCAATATACTTGAGAAACATATTTTTACTATTTTTACTAAGGCCTTACTCCCATAAAATCAATAGCTTGTATGTAGTAGGGACGACGAACGTTTCATGACGTTTCATGTCATTTCCAAGAATATATTGTAAATGTAATACCTCATGTTTTTATCAATAGTATCTTAACATTTTGAAAAGGTCCTGAAGAATGGTGAGCTGTGTCTCACCAAGAAACAAATTTGTAGACCTAAAAATGAACTAAGTTGTTGTTATTATCATTAATATATATATATATATATATAATATATATATATATATATATATATATATATATATTATATATATATATATATATATATATATATATATATATATATATATATATATATATATATATATATATATATATATATATATATATATATATATAAAGGAAAAAGGCAGTTTTTGCGTCATAAAAAGGCTTTTTTAACCACAAGACGTACACACTTCAAACTATGTATGTAAAATCAGGACAACTTGGTGGTTGTTATAATATCACATTTCAAACTAAATAAATTGGTTTTAATGATAAAAAACAAGAAAAAAGAATTCCTAGAAAGTTTGCTTACAGGACCATGTTTGTTAAAGGTACGTAATACGTTAAACGTTTGTATATGTCAAACGTACGTTGCACGTCACACGTACGTAGTCATACCAGGAGAGAACTGGGGAGGGTGGTGATTGTGATGGAGGTGATTTTATCTGCTCCGGACCTGTTTTGAGGAGGAGTGTTGGCAGGTGTGTGTGTTCATATGGCGGGGGGGTGATGGTGGGGGCGGACATGGCTGGTAGTGAGGCAGGGAGGAGCATTTTATATGTTTCAGATCTCATCAATTTCAACCCGAGCAGCAGCAGAAAAGGGGTAATTGAGATGCACATTTAATGGTCTGCACGTGTTTACCAGGGGTAGGAGTAGCTGGAGGGAGGGTTATTAGAGGGATCAAGCATTGTCACATACATGTAGTGTGTTTATGGCTGTCACGTATGACTGTGGGAGGAAGGTGATGAAGATGTATTCAATCTTTCCCAGAGCTGTATAGTGGCGGGAGCTGGTGTGAGGGATGTGGGACAGGGGAAAGAATGGGAAGGGAGGAGCATCTCATCCGTTTCAACCAGAGCAGCAGCAGGACGGGGGTGCATCAATTATGGACCTGTTTAGATGGGGATGGAGATGAGCGAGTTGGGGAGAGAAGAGGGGGTGGGGGTGACGGTGGAAGGAAGAGTAGGGATGAGTGGGACATTTAATCTGCTCCGTACGTGTTTACCATGGGTAGCAGTAGCTGGGGGGGGATATTAGAGGGATCAATCATTGCCATATTTAGTACATTTAGTGTGTAAATGGCTGTGACATATAACGATGGGAGGACAGTGATGGAGGTGTATTTAATGTGTCACAGACCTGTATACTGACGAGAACTGGTCCGAGGGATGTGGGACAGGAGGAAGAATGGGGAGGGAGGAGCATTTAATGTGTTCCGGATCTAATCTGTTTCAAACCGAGCAATATATATATATATATATATATATATATATATATATATATATATATATATATATATATATATATATATATATAGTCCCATGTTAGCAGCAAAAAATAATACGTTTTAAATGAATCCCTATCTGCTGCTCTTCAAAACGCTATATATATATTGTCTATGTTAGCAGAAAGAGAAGCAGAGTAACACAAATGCCAATGTGGGGTGTATTTGTGAAGAGGGAGCATATTGTAGTTTCAAAATTTTTTTAGGACTCTACCAATAAGCTTGGGCAATTTTCAACAACTTTGGGCATTGAATGACACAATATTGCATTCGAAAGAAGTAAATATTTCTTCGATACAACATTAGACTTGCCTAATGTCAACTAAAACTTTTGTTTCTTCATTCCAGGAAAATGTGTTATTTTGTGGACCTTTTTGTGCGAGTGTCTAACAAAGTAGCTGTTGACATGTACCACCGTTTGGGCTACAATGTGTACAGACAGGTTCTTGAATATTATTCAGGAGAAACGGATGAAGATGCATACGGTATGAAAGTTTCACATTGACAAAATACGATGAATTATTGACAATATAATTGAATAATTTAACTTTATAAGGGGGGATTTTTCTAAACGTTTTTGCACTTTCACATTGCAGACATGCGCAAAGCTTTATCTCGAGATACAGAGAAATTGTCTGTGATACCGTTGCCCCACCCTGTTCGACCAGAAGACTTGGAATGACCATAAGAAAAGTGGACAATTCATAGTTTTTGATAAACTAAACTGCATCTAATTTGTCAACGTTTACTGGTAACAGTTACTGGTAACATTAACATGTTACTGATTTGCAATACAAGACTCCATTTAAATGGATTTTTACTTAATTAATCAAAAAGTTGCATAAAAATTGTGCTTCATCACCATAACCATGTTTGTCAAAAACTCTAAATTGTTCACTTGACATTTTATAGATTTTATATGAATTTTGTAAAACAACTATATACAATCATGAATGATAGAATTATTATGTGCTTTAATATTGTAATCTTTATGTAGATAGAAAATCAAAATTAATTATATTGAACATGATGTCAGATATTTATGATTGGATTATATAAATTAGAATATCATAGAGAAAATATATTAAATTTGTTTCATAGAAGCTAAATAGTTTATAATGTTTTATTCCAGACATACACATAAACCAAGCACATGTTATGCTCATATCTGTTATGCAGGTTGCTAAGTTTTATTAGTAATTTGAGTCTCATTTGCATCGTGTGATTGCTTACAAATTACACAAGTCTACATTAGATTTAAAGTTAATGGTGACAAATTTATCTTCGGACATTGATGAATGTCACCATGTCCAGCATAATCCATATAGGACAGAATTTTTCCAAAGGAAATCCCTGACCTAGAGAATAATCATCTGAAACACTGAACACTACATGTGTACCTATTTCATCAAAACAGATACACACTGGTCATTATTATCAGTAAAAAGATTACAACCTTTTACACACAATTCATGACTTTAACATGCAATGAACATAAGACTTACTGTTGGAAATTTATATCTCGTACAAAAAGTTGTTACCATTGGATGTTGTAGACAGGAAAATTGAATTATACCGCAAGATTTAAGTTTTTAACATGATATGTGAACAGGTAAATTAAATATAAAAAATAACTGATTTATAGATAGCAATAACAAAATATAAAAAAATCTATTACATTTCATAATTTACCTTTCTCAAATAAAACCATTTTCTGTGGCAGTTTTCAACATAAAACAAGACCTCTCAAACACACTGACACATCAGTTCATTGGTCACACAACTATCATGACTTCTCATCATCAGATTCCTTGGAGCTCGTCGAAGAATCCGAATCAGACCCAGCGTCATCTGCATCTAATGCAGCAAAATCTGCCGTGTCCTTGTTTTTGTCGGCCATAGCTTTGAGTTTCTGTCCGCCGGCCAACCCGCCGCCTGTGTCCGGCCCCAGCCCAGCCAGTCTGATGCCCCCAGACCCGGCAACCGGCGGAGGCAGCGTAAGTTTGGGAGCGCCGTCATCTTCCTCTTCATCTGATGATGAAGATGATGACGATTCTCCTCCACTGGAGTCTGCGTCTTCGTTGTCGTCGCTTCCGGTGGTTTCCTTCCACTGTTTCGCCATCGCCAGCAGCTTGAGATTAGGTTTGGCCGTTTCATCATCGGGGAAGATGTAGTCGTAGTATTCTTCCCATCCAGCGTCAGTCTGAACAGAGAATCAAGGTTTTATGTGAAAGTTCCTTAATTATACATTAAAGATCGTCGGCTTATATATTACACATTAATGTTACGGAACTTTGAAAAAGATGCCCATAAATTTGATTTCTAAGGGTGAAAGTGGAAATTGATTCCAATAATATGTTACAACAATCATCTAAATTAGCAAGCAAAATGAAGATGCTGAAGAACTATACAAAATGAGTATGTTCTCTAACATAATGATTGGCACTTACCCCGTCTTCAGTCTGGATCTTCCTCCTGTTTTTGACTTTACTGGGATAGAGTTTCTGAACCTCTTCTTGTGATGGTTCGTCACCATGCTCGTGCTGGATGAAAAAATATATAAAATCTTGAAGTATGGAATATTCCTTTCGATGAAGACTAGCGACAACGACTATATCAGACTGCTTACAGATCAGTAACACATGTGCTTTTGTGCCAGCTCAATATGCATATCAATATTATGAGTCAGGAGGCATAGAATATGTAGGTTAGACTTTGACTAATAATTGCCATAATTGTTCTATTTGAGTAAGTTTACCTCAAACTCTTTCCACTCTTCAAGCAGCATGAGGCGTTCCTCTTTTTCTCCCTGATCTTTCATAGTTTTATATGCCTCTTTGTATACACCTCGGGCAGCAGAAACCGAGTCGTCTTCACCGCGAGAAAGCTCAAATGTTGCGAAGCTTACCCACACCTATTTTTATCAGAATTTTAAATAGTTCAAAAAAACAAACACATGCGGGGATGCAATATTAATGCCACAACGACCATAGTCACCGTAGTGACTAGTCAATGTGTATGTCCGAGCGCTGTCATGCAAATAGGAATTTAACATTATCTTACCTTCACATGTCTAGTTCGTTTGAGAAGCCTCTTGTATAAGTTCCGTGTATTATCATACTCTGCTTGTTCTATTTCAAAGTCTATGTAACTCTTCCAAAGTACTTCGGGCATGTCCAGTTTTGGTTGATTGACCGCCAACTCAAAGATTGCTCTTGCTCTTTCAATATCACCAAGAATAGTTTCCAATTCAGCATACTGAGGAAAATAGAATCCAAACACTTTTATTCGTAAAATGCATTGACATGTTGCGATACTTTTCAGATAGTAATTACAAGCATTGCAGTTGTATAAATCGATCATTATCAAACTAGTTATTTGTGATAGACATTCGTTTGATGTATATGACAAATTGAAATAACTTTTACTAAACTTGTTAAAAATTATTACCTTCATCCAAGAAGTACAGTTTTCAGGATTATGCTCCAAGAACTTTTCATATAAAATGCGACATCTGTCAAACTCTCTCAGTTGAAGTTCTAAATCAATGTATCCACGGAACAACTTATCTTTGGGGCATTTTCCAATAGACATTCCCTAAATTATTGAGAAAATATCAGATCTTTAGTAAAAATAGAAATTTTCTGGTAAGCATTATTCTATTTCAGAACAAAATTACAAAATAACCAATATTAAATCTGAATATTACCAAAATCTTTCTGGCCTTTGACAGTTCTTTTTGCCTTATTTCAAAATGTGCAAAATACAGCCAAATCTTTGCAAATGTAAATTTTTTGTGCGGTATCAGCTGCAGGCAAGCCTGATACACTTGGCGACATCGGTCAATATCATCGGCTTCTAATTCTTCATATAAAGCATAATTGATCCACAGGTAAATATATCGACGCCAGTGCCGTTTTTGCTACAAATATATATATGCTGGTTCAAATACGTGTACTACAATCAAGAATTTCCACTTAAATTTCAAAGCTAGTAATTAGAGTATTATTTTAAAATGTTGAGAATAATTTCACAATAAGCTTTGTAAAATTATGACAAGAACATAAAAAAAATATCACTAACCTGTGAGGGAGGAACATTCGCTATGGCTCTTTCATAGACGTCTCTAATTTGATCCACATCTCCTTCGTTTTCCATTAATCGCAAGTAATCAAACCAGGCATCATAGTTGTGTGGATTTGCTTTAACTTCCTACACAGAATAGAAGCAATTATTTTTTACACAAAAATACTTCTCAAACAGTGAGTACAGTAATTAAAAAACCTAGCTTGCCCAAACTTGTCTGCACAAAACTTTAATATTCTGGGACAACCAATGACTGTGCTGCTGTCTGAGTTCTGTTAAATACTATAACAAATTGAGATCATAATCATATTTCTGAAATGCTGATACCTCTTCGTACTTGAATCTTCTTTTACTGACGATAACGTCTTCAATAGCTGTTCGATCGCCAAACTTTTTCTCATGGATAGTGTATTGTTTGTATATTTCCTCACATTTTTCTTTTGGCAGGTGATCCAATGCGTACTTATAGATTACCCTTGCCCGATCATGCTGGAATAACAATGCAAAGCATTTATTTATTACATCCACATTCTACTTGGAAACGGTAATTATTTTTGGGACATCTAGGAATAGTGAAGATAATGCTAAATGCTATAGCAAATGGCAAACAAAACAAACTTAATAATATTTGGATATGCATTGTAATGAATTCTGTAAGAATTACATTAATGATTACCTCTCTTTGACCTTCTTCAAATTTAGCAAATGCTATCAGCAGTTTTTCATCCATATTTTCTTCACCAAAATACTCCACACCTCTTTCATATATGCGCCTTGCACTGTTGATGTAGTGGTTTTTTTCCTCAAATTTTGCATATTTAATCCAATTTTTAACTTCGGGATGAACAATAACGAGTGGAAAATGTTAAGGAATATAGATAAAAATATTCTTACACATGTATGAATCAACAAACAATACAACTTAGCACAAATATGAACAGAAAATCATATTCAGCATTGTGTAATACTTTGAATATGTGGGCTATGCAAAAACGTTTTGTGAGGAACCATTATGAAAATGCAAATAAAGGATATATCGTTCATAAATTGTTCTGGCTCGATCCAATTCTTTATAACGTAGTTCAAAGTTGATATACGAGTGCCATGCTTGCTCTTCGGGCTCCCATTCCATCCATCTTTCGAACACCTGCCGAGCACCTATTGGGTAACAAAATAACTTTTAAGATATATCCTGTCACCCATGCATTGTTTACAGTTTAAACATATTTACAATATCTTCAACTGTTGTGAAATAAATCAAATAAAACCATATAAAACGCATGGCTGTACTATATTGAAATACCAATAGGTTACCTGCAACGTTTCCCAGCATTTCTTCCATATACGTATATTTATACCAAAATTGATTGGCTCTAGGAAGAATGGTGATGGCACGATCCCAAATATTGCGAGCGTGATTTACTTGCCGCATTCTCATTTCCATTTCTGCATATTTGAGCCATAATACAATATTTCTGTGATCGACATCCAACGCTCTCTCGTACACTGACCTGGCCCTGCGCAAAATACACATACGATTACTATACATTTTTTTTGAAAAAAAATATCAAGAAGTACAATAACAACAAAGTATACAGATCAATGAATATGAACGACTTTGAAGATATGTTGCCTGAAGAAGGCATGATGGTTCACTGACTAACAATAGAATCTGAGAGGGTACATTTCAGGGCTTAACGCTAGCTAGTGCCCTGGTGTCCTGGGCACATAAAATCTGAGTCAGGGCACATCAAATCTCAGGCTTCTGTGCCCTGATGGGCACACCATAAAGAAAACAATTTAGTACATTTTAGCCAAACCCGACATATCCATAATAATAGTTAATATGATAATTAAGACTTATGATTGATATGACTTAGTGTTAAGTATTAAATAAAAGCAAGAAAAAAAAAACATTTGTCTTTATTTTTTTATTTTACTGTCTAGGGTTTGGCTAAAAATTTTCAGGGCACATGGATTTGGCCTATCGTGTGCCCTGCAGGGCACATGGAAAAAAAGTTAGCGTTAAGCCCTGCATTTTATGTATTTTGAAAACATTATCAATCTTTAAATGTTTTTTTTTTGCATTCACAACGAAAACATAAACAACCACAAAAAACAATAAAATAAGATATACCTTTGAATTTCTTTCTGACTTTCCTCCCACCCAGCATACTTGATCCAATTTATCATCACACTTCTACTCTTTCTGATATTATCTTCGAATGCCTGTGATATTTCATAGAGAAAAATAAGAAATTGTAATACTAGATTGAGACAACATACGAAAATGAAACATACTATAAGAAAAGACTAAATGTCATATTATGGATCTTTGAATGGCAGTCAACCTCAAAAAACATCAATTATGAATACTCATGTTCAGAACGTTAGGTTTTGCAGCATTGCAGACTGCATTATAACATGAACAATCATGAACACAATGTAACGCATTCTGGAAAGAATCATTTAAGCTCTTCCTTCTTTCTTTTTCAATCAATCATTATTAGTTTAAGTGTGCTCTCAATTATATGTATAAATGTATCGTGCTTGCAGAAACATGCATAAAGTATAGCAAACAGCATAAGACTTTATTCTCTCCATTCCAACCCTCATCTCTCTTACAAAACCAATAACTATCTGACCTAAACGCATTCAAAAACTTATGATTCAGTTACAACAATATTACGTTGTTGTTGTTTTTTACTACTTATTCTGTGTGTTTGGAGACAATAAAATTTTGGTTAATTTAGTTTATTCCGACGTTTCGACACGTAAGTGTCCTCTTCAGGGAATATTTTAACAATTTATAAAAATGTAAAGATCAAGAAATAGCCTAAAACAATGACTAAACATTAAAAATACAATATTATATA
>CM032662.1:53551498-53574357 GCA_019095985.1 Streblospio benedicti
TCACATAGTTCATAGGCCTAGTAATAGTTGGAGTTTTGAGTTTGTAACACTCACCAAGTGGCGAGGTACTCAGTCGTGGTCACCAGCGTCTAATCTTGACCGCTGTAGATGCTGTTACGTCAGCAGATATTCACAGCACTTCCTGAAAGTATGTTAAAACCTTCAATTAAGAACACCTCTATAAGGGGGGGGGGCTATAAAGAGACCACCTCTAATAGGTCTCACTATAATAAGACCATTTTTCAATGTCACAAATTTTCATAAAGAGACCATCAAAAACCTGCCTTGAAGAGACCGTGATTGAGACCACTTGGGTCCAGTTCCTGGACGGTCTTAAAAGTGAGGTACACGAAATAAACACCTTCAGTTGTAGCATTATTTATAAAATTATTAAAGCAGCGTTTGTCTGGCAAGAGAGCGGAATATACAATATTATGGAGAGTTGAGATTTGGGGTTTTAATTCCAATTGAGATTTGACCTTTCAATTCATTGAGATCAATTGATTGAGATTTGAGAAAAGGGCTTTTGCATTGAGCTTTGCAACATTAATTCATTGAGATTTTTTAGATCAAGGGGCGGTATATACCCCTTCTGGCAAGTTCATTATGATGTGATGAGGATTTTGTGACCTCTTATAAATACTTGATACGACTAATGCAACATTATGAGCAACCAAATAGTGTCCATTACTTGCAACTAAATATTGAGTAGCTTGCATCAAGCATAGGTAGATCCAAGGGGGCGCCCCCACCACCACTCTTTCCCCCCTAAAATACTTCATTTTTATTGCGTTTTTGGCTTGTCCGCCATCTATCGTGCGTTCAAAACCCATGAGATCCCTTATGATTATGGTCAGTGGGTTAAAAAGTATGCGTGTACAGAGCAATATGGTAAACCCTTCAGATCCATTAAGTGCGCTCTCCCTTCTCCAAAACCCTGGATTGGCCATTGTCAGCCACGCTACACGGCCACTGTTTGTACAAGCGGATCGGTTTTGGACGGTGATGGAGACAGCTTAAATTCCGAGCAATAGTTCTTAATCTGTAAATATCCTAAGTATTCAGATCACATTTTACAACCATGATCTTCCAATTGACCAAACGATCAGGCAATTAGAAAGTTCAGTTAAATGCTTTTATCTGTTCAATCATGTTATTTATTTATTTTCATTTATTTAGTTAGTTATTTTATGTGTTTACTTAGTTTGCCATATTTACACATAAAATTTATGATATGAAATGCAAACAGTTAACAATATAATTAAAGACATTAGAATATTTAAAATTACCGTAGTAGATGGCAGGGGTGGAAAAAAGTGGATGCCTTATCAAGTTCCATGTGATAGCATAAGTTTTGGCTGCTTTGATGTTTTTTGGTAAACGTTCTCATATATTCATAGGCAGATCCAGGTTTTCGGAAAGGGGGGGCATTTTAAGGAAAAAGAGGGGCGCACTTACGGGATTTCAAAAAAAACCCTATGAAAATGAAGTATTTTGGTGGGAGTTTTGGGGGTTATTTGCGCCCATATAAGGCATATTGTAATGTACTCTTAAAATAGTTAGTTTTAATTTTACATGTAATTCTAAAATCGTTTTTCTGTCGTGTATTATGGGAATGAACATCAATACCTTTACATATAGTTGCCCATGAAAAATTTGGTAAATTATCCACTGTTAGCTTGAATAGAATAGCACAAATCTTAAATTTATATACATAATGGGTTCATTGTATAATTTAATAGCTTATTTCAACGTTTTACATCAGAACTTTACTGACATATGCATGATGCAAGACTGTAACGTGCCAAAGATAGTGAGGTGTTTTATTTTCATAATAAAATATCAAATCAATTATAAATCATGTATAAAATTATCAAACATTCACAATGATAAACACTGTATAAAACTCACCAAGTAAGAAGCTAGGTCGTGGTCACCGGTGTCTAATCTTGACCGCTGTAGACGGTACAGCGTTAGGAGGTATTCCTGAAAGTACAGTTTAACTCTGATTTAGACCACCTATATAAACAAATCGCTCCTATAGAGACCACAACTATTAAGATGTCTACAGTAGGATAATTTTCAAGGTCCCAAACATTCATAAACACCCTTAGGCTGAGGGGGTATGAGAGTACATAAAATGCCCCCCCCCCCATAATTCTCTTGGTTTTAATAACAGTTATACAACTATTCAATAATCTTATGTTTTTTGTTTGCTCTTGCGTGCGTGCGAGAGAAGACACTCAAAATGAGCCACTGAACACCAAGCTGGTTTCATAAAAAATTTGTGTTACATTTTAATTATATAAATCGTCCTGATTATAGAATAAAGCGGTGAGCAGCATTAAACATAAAGTGATGATGAAATTTCTCTTCACATTTTTAAGTACACCATCTAGTGTGTGAAAAAATGTTGGGTAGACATTTGGTAACCCGGCAGTGAGAAAATCACGTCTGAAGTGATGATAGCAAGTTCTTGTTTAGGACCATAATTTATTGGCGGAGAACATGTAAAACACCATATCTCTAAACGTATTAGTCTTAGAACTCTCAATGACCTCTCATGACCTCTCATTTTATTTGGAACAATCATAATAGCCCCTACAATTATGATTAATAATCATGTCAGTTAGAAAAGTTATGAGGTCGCTAAGGGTCAGAAGATCACATTAGGTCAATACTGGAAAAGAGAGCACTTGAGGGTGGTGTTACTGGAGAAGTTATTCTGTACACAAATGCAACCCTATTGATTTAAAAAAACTTTACTAAAGTCACTGTCACATAGAAAAAACGGTTGAAACACGCATGTATGAGGATAGATTTTTGTCGTACGTGGTTCATGCGTGTACATACAATGTACGCCGACCATCAGTGCCTCGTCCGTTTTTATACGTCATATTACACGGAGTGATGTTATGGGTCGAGATGTCCGCGCTAATCCTTTTGGAATGTTCAAAAGTATTTGCGCTGATGGATTTTCATATCGTACAGTGGACTGTACGCGATATTACCGTGATACAAACCTAATCTACATTGTTTGTAAAACATCCGTGCAATACCCTATTTATCCGCTGTTCATCTGTGTTGTGTGTTTTCTCATTACTTCCTACATACGTGTTTCATCCGTTTTTTCTATGTGACAGTGACTTAAAGCAGTGTTTGCCAATCATGCCTATTGCAATATGGAGATGGCTTCACGATATTCAATAACACAATACAGTTTATGTGATTATAACTTTATGATCAAGAGTTCTGTTGATTAGGTATGTAGCACGGGGGTTCATGGTATCTGTGTATTCACTGTTATTAGTCAAATCCAAAATTATAAGGAGCCTATGAGCTCGAAATTTAAATAAAATTATAAAGTGTTTTTGTTTAATTTTGCATTTGACTAGTAGCAGTGAATACACAGATACCATGAACTTTATGATCACTATGTGACTATAACTTCATTATGTGTTCTATGCATTTTAAAAATTCAATAACTAGACCAATTTAAATACCACACAGTAAAAATATAAATCTTATTTTTTTTTTACTACAATTACAATGCAAAATGCATCATTTATTGACTCTGGCTTTTAGAGACCAATAATTTTCTTTTTTGACTAAGCATTATCCCTAAATACTTTCCAATTTTCATGAAACTTGCACACATGTCACAAGCTTGTTGAAGTATGCAGATAAAATGTGCTTCAAACGCTTTTGGAGAGAATCCACTAATATGGCTTTTTGTGACTAACTTTTATACTCTCATGTTTACATGTCCTATGTATGTACAAGCACTGCCTTACCTGTTCACTGCACGGCCGCTGGGGAGGTTGTGAGGCGACTGCGGCGGCGGCGCAGTCTCTTATCATTGGCAGGGGCAGTGCGGCGCTGTCTGATCAGAAGCCCGGCAGACGTAATCCGCGCACTGTGGGTCTAAAATAGCCACACGGTGGCGGCAGAAGTTGTGGCGGCGACAGCAGCAACAGACTCTTATCACTTGCTGGGGGGGGATGGTCGCATGCGGTGTCAGTACAGTGGTGCGCTTTATCACCCAGAGCCGAGGATGCGGTGGTGGTCGTGTTGACATGAAGGTTACGGCAGACGGAGTGCAATCTCGGCATAAGCTTACAGTCATTAATTGTATGTGGCGGGGCAGTCAAACAAGTATACAATATAATGAAATAGCTTTAATGAATTTATTTAATATAAGTTTTAATGTAATGTATATATGTATATAATTCTCTAGTGAATATGGATGTAAGTCCGAAATAAATAAAAATAAATTTATCCTTATTGGCATTGAAGAGATATTAAAATTGAATGCCCTCCCTAACTCTCTACATTGAAATTGAATGCCCCTCAGCCATTGGACACTTCCTGGGGTGATAGCTCATGCCATCAACGAGGGTGGACCAGTGTCCACCACTATGTGACCAGTAAATTACTGGTTTCACGCACTCAATCCTGACGTTGCCCATGTGGTGAAGCGTGTGGTTACCGATCTCCACCTCTATTGTGGTGACCATCACCAAATGTTTTGATGGTTCATTTACCCTGGATGGTTCACAAGGCCATGCATAATCCCTGGATAGATTCCCCAAACTCCCAGTGACGACGAATGACGTGGTTACTGACACTTGACTTGAACCTGTGACGTCTTGCACACTCGAATATTTCATTTATATGCATTGTCATTTCTCCATGGCACTATCATAGATTTTCCAAAATACTGGATGCTATGCTGTTGGAAGTGGCCAGGGGTGCACACACATCCTGGACGTTGGCAAACTTTTTAGGTATCATATTGATTTTTCATGCCGCCTATGAGGCCCTCACATTTTCATTTCTCTATCATGCTGCTGTCACAGATTTTCTCCGCATGATATATCGTGGATTTTTCGTGATGCCACTCTAACAGGGGACTAATAACATTCATATACATGGCATCCGGACATGGCATCAAGCGCACATGACTTTTTGGACCCATGGTATACCTTTTTCTTCCATCATGCTGTCTGAGTATAACATCTGAACTAATAACACTATAAACCATGCATTGCACTATATACAAAGTATATTGGTTTAACCTATACTTTACAATAACATGCAATAGTTTACCTTGTCTATATTCAATGCAATGATATCGCACATTAATATGTTAGAATAAACCAGCATTCGCTCTGTGGGCCATAACATTGTCTTGAAGATATGTTGCCAATGATGACCCTATTACATTTTAGTGAATTTGGACCACTTCTTTAATGCACCTTGTCATCATAGCAGAATTTTAGTGGCAGACTACCCGTGGTGGGGACCTGTACTTTGTCCGACTATTACTGAGTCATATGCAATTTTATTTCTTTAACATTTACCTTTAGATGACAACCTTAACTTCGGCTGGAGGTCCATCTGAAGTTATAAATGCCAGGCGCACTGAATCCCTTGATGCCCCGGCCATCTTAAATCTTGTACAGCCATCTACAGAACAGCTATTTGGAAGAGTCAATGTCGTTAACGTGATGTAAGTAATAAAAATTTCATATTTCAACATTATTATCAATATAAGGGTTCACTTGTATTATCAAAATAAGAGTTCACTTTAATCAAAACCTTATTGTTAATTTCAGAGAGAAAGCTGTATTAGCTGTCACTTTGAGCAACGATCAAGATGAAGTACTTGGACACGCAGCCTTTTTTGATTACCCCAACGTTCCCTCTGTTGATCAGGCTAACTGGGAAGAATGGTTGAATAAATATTATGATGTAAAGAAAGTCAGTGCACTCAATACACTATTCATGCATTTCTTTGTGGCAAAGCCAGAGTATTCTCATGGTTGTGGCCAAGAGATTGTACGAACAGTATTCAATGCTGTTCCAGAGCTGCAATACTGCTTTTTAGTTGCACCAACGGGAGTGTTTCCAGGTAGTTTTTATTTTAGTTTTTAACATATATACAATAATGTATAATTGTTGACTTTTATACATTTCACTATAAAATCGATTACCATAGTTTACTGACGACTAGACATGAAACAAGTTTAACAATATAAAATGTTTAACCAAACATTGAGTTGTTTTTTTTCAGATTCAGCATTATCAGATTTATTCAATCCTGCTGAAAGAATTGATGGCTCTAAAGGTCCCGAAAAGTGTGTTGTTTTTCAATGTAATCGTTACGAGCATGTCCCTGTTCTCCATGTTAGGAATGCTAGGTAAAGGAACTAGACTTCTTGATCTTAGTAATACATATTTTTTCTTGAAATTTTGTTGTTGAACAGTTCTTGGGGTCAATAATATTCTATGTGAATTGTATAGCAAATGTCCAAGTAATATATAGATGGACAAGTAGCTTATAAATCTGATTTTAATATTGTGATTTTATTTTAGAGTTCAAGATCATGATGATCTAGTGCCTATCTTTAACCGGCAGAGTGACATTTTGAGAAATACATATGGAGATTATTTTCTAGCTGAATTAATTGAAGCACAAGATGATGAAATGAAATGTGTTGCAGCTGAGGTACAGTTACCGAGAAGCCTTGAAATAACCATACTTAATTTCAAATAAATGAATAAATAAATTCATCTTTAATGTAACTTCATTTTAGCTCATCATAATGAGACAAAGCTTACACAATGTGTTCTTCAGGTTGCTGGGGTTGCTGTTGGATTCATGAGTGTAGGAAGCGATGTAAATCTTGATCTTCTAAATGAATGTTTTCATTTGGAACCTTTTCATGGACTTCGAGAACCACATGAGGAAGATGAAATAATAGCCCCAGGCACACCTACTCCAGAACTGAGTGCAGAACAAAGTGAAGGTAAATGTCTATACATTTTGTCATTTGTTTAGCTTCCCATAGTACCAGTATTCAAAATATTTGTGAAAACTTTGTTTCAAAACCAAAACAAGTTATGTTTATACGAATAGATCTTTTTTGTATAAACAGAAAATTATATTATGTACATGTCATGAATTAAATTTACTCTTTGAAACCCCACAAATCACATTGGGTTGAGATATAATTCTTTCTGGGTATAACTTAGAAGTATTAAAAAAATGTAAAATACAGATGATAAATAGATAAAAGTACTGTGTGAATGTTTAAGGAATGTTAAATATTCATTTATAATAACTAAAATCTTTTTATACGGGAAATGTTTCATTATCAATTATCATGATTTTATTTTTCAATTGTAGAAAGACCACTATCTGCAACATCAGAAAGATCAGAAAGCTCACGTATTTCAAAAGTTTCTAGTGCAGGTTCTAAAATTGGTTCTGTAGCTAAAAGTGCATCAGGGTCAACAAGGAGAAGTCAACAGGTGACTTCACCACAGATGTCCCGTTCAAATTCTGTTGGTAAGTCATGAATTCTTACGTTCACATTTATAAATCATTTTATCGCAGAAAAGTGAACAATGACACAGATAGTCAGTTAATTACTGTTGATAAAACACACAAAGTGGATGAATGAGATTGACTCCATTTTAATTAATAAATGTTATAATAAATGCTATATATCAAACTTGTTTTATCAATAATAGCAATTTTGCTTTCTAGTTGGTGAGGAACCTAAAGTGAAAGGCAAATTGGCTGATGCTGCAATGGTTGACAGCGCAGCAACACTGTTGAGTGACCATAGTGATGCGGAGTCTGTAAAATCAGAAGCAAATGATAGAGAAATACTGGTAAAAGAGGTGAGAAGAGATGAATTCGCACATTGTTGAAATTGTGGCAAATTACTGTCAGTAGATCTTTGAAATTTAGTTTTATACAAAATAACAACAATTCGTAAATTTTTCTTTTGAATATGCTCACCATGATTTTATCACTTCTGAATTTTCAATCACATTCTCAATCTCAAGGATATCTCATTTTACTTTCAGAGTTTTGCATCAGCTCCTATGGAGCCAGTTACACCTGCAAAACCTCTGACACCAGAACCAAAAGTGTCAAAGCGATTTGTACCAACATATAAGGGCAAAGGACTTGCAATTGCTGTTCAACTTTTCTGCATTGACGAAAATTTTGAAATGAGGTAAGTGTACCAGTAATAGCTTAATTAAATGTTCACAATTTAAATATTTACACACATGTATTTGATATGTTTACCATGAATATTTTTGTTATAGGTCCATAGACTTCTTACCAAAAGTATTTGAATTATTTCCGAATCATGAATATTGTCTTGTCACGGTGCCTCACCTGGTGCCAGAGTTTCCACTTTTACAGCAGTTTGTGGTACGTAGTCTTCAAAAGATCTCTTTGCTGTACTTTGGCTGCAGTTTCAAATCATTAAAAAGTCATTTTATTTCATATTAATTAGAAAGCCAAAAGTAAAAGACAAGTGGCTTGTCAGCTCATCTAGTAATTTAGTAATGAAAAGCATTTAGAAATGTCAATTCTGAGCGAGGCTTTGACTTTAATTAAGGTGTGAATTGTGTTGTCTTATGATTGAAAATATTAAATTTGGATTAGGTTTCCATTTCTGGTCATTTTAATTTTACTGTTACAATTATTAACACCATGCCCCCTGATTTCTGAAGATAATAGAATTATAAAATGTAATTCCATTCAAATGAACAATCAAAATGCAATCAAAAGCGGGTTCGAAGGCGGAGGATCGGTATACCCTTGCATGAATACAAGTCTGGGAAATCACCAGAATTACAACTTGTTGATGATATTGTAAGCTCAATGTATTTTCATATGCATGAAAATGTTTCATACATAGATGTTGTTGGCTACAATGTTTATTCCCATTATTGTTACTCAGCATGTTTATTTTATGAAACTATTTGACAGATACTTCACCTTTGTTGCCATATTTACTGACATTGCTTATTGCATGATGAAAACAAGAATCCTACATACAAATATGGGACTCTAAAAAATCCTACAATTGTTTAGTTAAAATGCACAAAAACATCTGCACAATTTGCTTCACCACGCACTTTAGTTTCTTTGGACATTGCATGCCTCTTTCCCATAGCTATTATTGTGTAAGAAATAAACGAATGTCTTTGAAGATTGAGAAGATGATTTTAAATATAATTAAATATATTAAAAATGAACCAAAAGCTTGCCTGAACTATGTTATACACAAAATGCCTATTATATAACCATATACTTAACTATAATTATATATATTGTATTTCTATTTTAGTTTTTGACAAGGAACCTACATGGTTTGAAAACGTTAATAAATTAAACAATTGTGAACATATTCCCACAGCATAAAAGAACATTCCAAAACAAAATTAACTATAAGGCTGTATGCATAAAAAATCAATCATCATATTTTCTGCAGACATATTTTCTGTACGTAATAGGATGTCGTGAAGTTGTATTTTAGTACACTTATTTCTGTTGCAGCGTGTAACACCGCGGTGCCCCAGCACGCTGTCTCAGGAGCTCTATGTATTCCACAGATCTGGCTTGCTAAAGTATGTTATGCTATTAAGCGAATCCTTTTAATGTAAAACAATATATACTATACCGTTTTAAGAACACCGTCTTTAAAGATATTGCTCAGTCAAAAATATATGTGTTCTGGCTTGCTAAAGTATGTTATGCTATTAAGCGAATCCTTTTAATGTAAAACAATATATACTATACCGTTTTAAGAACACTGTCTTTAAAGATATTGCTCAGTCAAAAATATATGTGTTTCGTAAAATCCAGGATCAATAAACGATGCCTTTTCCATTGGAAGTATAAGGGAAATAAGATTCATATTTTTCACGTTTAGTATTTATTACATCTATAAAAATACTGTTATATATTGTTAGCTAAAACACAAGGTCACGTGATGTTGCATTATCGAATGATTTTTGCCAGACGTACCGTGAATTTCCAATGGAAGACGTGACATTTAACAGCAGATATAGGCAACTTCTTACGTGCACCGTCTGACGAAAATCATTCGGTTGACATTTGTTGCATTCACGTGTTTTGATGGGGTTATACCGGTTCCTATTGCATAGTACATGTATTTAAATTGCTCTATTACTTTAATAGGCTGCTTAAAAAAATGAAACTTTCAGAATACACAGAACATATTGTATTGCTTCTATACAAGCATATTTGTTTGGCCACTGAGCATAACCTTTAAGTGTCTTATGTGGACACTTTTCACTTTTGCGGAAGGTGTTCCCGTAAGGCAAGTTCCACTGTACCCAATATCATTATGTTATCACAGTTGTGTGGTTTAAAAAAAAGAGAGCTGCTTTGGTTAAAATAACTTGTCACATGAATAGCTGAAGATTCACAGTATGTTTATGTTATGCAAAATATTTGTAGGGATTTCACTGTGCGACAAGCTTGTCCCGACCATTTACCAGGGATTGAGAAGCTTGTTAAAACTCTGAATCTGCATGAAAATCTGTTGGCTGATCTCAATCAGTTTTTCCGAACCAGAAGAGATGATGTAAGTGTTTTACTACATTCTGCTCAGTAGAGCTCAAAAGTATTGTTATTAAAGTAACACAAATCATGTGTATTTGCATCAGCCCAATATGTGGGTATACATTTCAAATATACCTGTGTCATTGTATAATTGAACCCTCCTGTCAAATTCAAAAGATACCAAATAAGTATATTTTCAGATTAATGGCTATAATTGTTCATAGTTGAATATTATGATGAACAATATTTGCTCAATATATTGAATCTGAATGTTTGCTTAATTTACGTCAAACCCAATTATTATTTAACCTGAATGTTGCTTTGTCTAATTTTAGGATGGAACTGAAATTCAAGCGTATGTAGCAGAAAGTTGTGCCCAGATTGTGGGCATTGCAATTTTGAGAAGAGAGGAAGATATTGAGTATATCCGTTCTCACTACAACATCGAAGACTTCATCTACTTTAACCACCATAACAGGGTTGAACATGGCCACCTGCATCATTTTGCGCTGAACCCTGTGTTTAAACATTACACCAAGCAATTCTTGAAAGAATTACTTCGACACGGTCACAAGACGTGCCTCTACTACCCACTTTACCCTTCTTATGCTGATAAGCAGGTACTATGTTCATCTGATTCTGTATTATTTGTGCATGTTTTTTTATAAGCTTGATGTGACACTGAGTAAGCTGAATATAACATCATTATTTTCAGATATTAGCAAAACACACGTTGGTAGCGGCTTTGCAAGAAATGGTTCCTGTTCGTGCGAGAAGACAGATTCAGTATCCTGTTGATAAACTGGGAGGAAATGCACCGTCTGCCAGAGTTTTGCAAGAGCAGCCATTATATGCATTAAACCACATTAATCGTAAACTTACCTTGGAACCAAAGGTATTCAATTGAAAATAATAAGTTCATAAATCTCTGTTGTTCAATTTGAAGAGATTTTTTTGTTTTTTTTACACTTCTTGTAATACAATGTACTTATGTAAAACTTGGAGTTTTATGAACAGATCAAAATGTGACATAAAATCGTTTTTGAAAGTGTTGTTCACATCGATACTCGGTATGATAATACTCAATCTATCCACGTAACCTACATGTAGTTTTTATGATTTATCTTGAATCTACCACTTAAATGGAATATGCCTGAGTAATTAATCATAGAAATTCTCTTTTTTGTCCTGCATGTGTTGTTTTCTAATTGTAGGTAACAATAAATGCTCGCATTGTTGTGATTGGAGCATCGGATGTTGGTCTTGGTTTTCTGGAGACCTTTGCATTTTGCCCACATTTGCGCTTCAATAACCTCAGTTTGATTTCTCCTCATGGTCTTCCTGGTGAACTAGCTCCAGATCAAATTCGGGACCAAATGCTCATTTCCAGTATGTGCTACACCAATGATGAATATGCACAAATGTCTTTGAGGTCTTGGGTTAACTGCGTCTATGGGAAAATGACTGGAATAGATAGGTAGCCTTTACATACTTTAAAAAAAACGTTGATAAAAATTTAATTGTTGTTAACATGGCAACAACTATTCATGACTTTTAAAGGCAGAGTCCTGTGTCAGATAAAAGTTGGCAGTCAAATGTCTTGTGTAAAAATACATTTATGCCACTTATAATGAACTCAGTTGAAGTATTGCTTTAATGTTATAATTTGCGTGTGCATTGATTTGTAGAAAAAAGAAGCTTGTTATAGTCAACAACAACACCATTGTGCCCTATGATCATTTAATTATCACAGCGGGCCAGCAATACCAGGTATGATAATGGCATTTCAATGACTAACCACTCACATTTTAAACATTATCACTCATGCTGTAATGGCACCAAGAATGGCAAACTTAAGATTATAAACACAATAGCAAAATAATGGAGACATCTTTTGACATTTTGTAGATACCAAACCCGACTGGCGCAAATATTTCAAATTTGGCGACAAACCATGAAATCCCGAATAAACCAGACAAAATTTATGCTGGAGTTCCACCCAAGAATGTTTTCGCTATCAATGATCAGTATGATGCAGCCGTTGCTCTTTATTGGCTTGAAAATAACTTTGTTAATACAAATAGTGAGTTTATTATTATTACTTTATTATTATCACATACTAAAGATTACATAGCTAATAAATCATAGATTAAAAGTGCTTGACGCCTGATTTTATTTTAATGTAATCCAGGCAATGCCATCATATATGGAAGTGCGATGGACATATACACTCAGATAGGCGCGCTGCTGAGCTTAGGCGTATCAGGAAAAAGAATCGTCGTAGTGGAACCACCAAATACTGATGAGGTATGTCGATTCATCTTTAATAATGTTTATGAGTCATTCATGATTTAAATAAGCCAGCAAAAGCAAAGCAAAATGCTGTTCAAATAAAGAATTACAGCATCTTAACTTACCGGTATAGAACTTTTTTATTAAAGTGCATATGGTAAGTTATCTACTTATCCCATATAGCGATAAAAAGCCCAAATCTTTTGTAGGTGACAATTTTCAACAATCCCGTGGTTGACAATCTCGTGACCAAAGCGCTGGAGGAGGCTGGAGTCATCGTGCACAAAGGCTGCATCCTCGCTGAGTGGAACGATGGGGCCGACTGCGAGGGCGGGATCGTCACGTCCGCTGGGTTCACAACTAACGCCAAACCCATGCGGCTAGAGTGTGGGGTAGGTCTTGTGATTTCTTGTTGATGATACTTAGTGTCAGATACAGTGAAACATGCGTTTAAGGGAGAAATGAAAAGTGTCCGCATTAAACATGGACAGGTGGCCTAAAAGAGAGGTTCACTGTATATATGATGTGTAGACACTGAACACTGGGGAAGTGAAGGGAAGTGAAACGAGTCCACACTTAAAAAGGAGGCGTCTAAGTAGATAGGTTGCACTGTATTTTAGAGATTAGGCCATTTGGCCATTAGAGAAATCAATTTGATTAAATATTTTGAATGTGAAATGCTTTAAGATAGTAGTGGCTTTAGTTTGTTTAATTTTGCTATATGGATGATTATTTTGTGAGTTTAATATGTGAAACGATAAATTTTCGTCATATGTCCGTCTTCCAAACTACGGGTATTATACTTAAGTGATTTTTTTCTGTGGAATGATTATGCTTAATCTTCACTGGAATATTATGCTATTCTTGTCAAATAGTTGTCATAATGAAAACTTTATCGTCTACTATCATTTCAGGTATTTTTCTCTTGCTACAAAAAAATGGTAGATCCGTCTGCATTCAAAGGTTTGTTACTGTCGTGAAATATAGAAAAAATTGTCACTATCAACAATTGATTTTTTAATATTGATTTATCAATAATATTTCCATAAGAATTAAAAAAAGTCTATAACATGCTTTTTAAATGGACCTCAATTTTTTCTTTTCAGCAATCAACAACTCGTGTTTAGTGTTTGATGGTCGACTCGTGATTGATGCCAATTTCCACACCAATGACGTGTCAATCCGCGGCGCTGGCCCACTCACTAAGTTCCAGAGAAGCTATCATGCTGACCAATGGTCTCATGCAAACTTTAACTCCAAAGAAGTTGGTATTCAGGTAGGTTCCAGTAACAGAGCTAATATTAAGTGAGTGTAGGTTAGTAGCATTAGCTTTATTCATATCAGAAGTGTGTTTCGTACCTGTAATGCATGTGTTTGTTAAAACAATGTTTCTGATTTGAAATGTCAAGTTTCGACCAAAACATGCGCTAAAACAGGAACTAAAAACGTATCTGATAGAAATGATATTGTTGAAGATTTTGAAATTACTCTGTCCAAACACTTTAAATCAGTAAAGCACTCATTTTACTTAAAAGGACTTAAGGGCAAATGTATTAGGATGAGTATGAAATATTGGTGGTTAACACTAGTATTTATAATGATGATACCAAGATTGATATATACTAGTACCTTTAGATCAATAGAGCAAACATGTTTTTCTTTCTATCTCTCTTACTATTGAAAATAGTGTTTTTTCTAGTTGGCGAGTGCAATGTTGAGTTTGTTTGATCCTACACTTGAGCCGGAACCGGAACCTCCAAAAGATCTGCTCAAACTCATCCCAATGTATCGCAGTCCCAAGATCGTGTCGGGCTATTTACCAGGTAGGCTATTGCTTTTTTCATTTAGAAAGGATTTGTTAGCATCTGGATTCTGTCATAAGAAGGAAAAACCTACTTTGTAAGTCTAGCAGTTACATTTCTGAAGATGCTAGACATGGAAGGAAGAATCTGAGTAGTTTTTTTCTTCTCCTTGTCATTGTTTTTCTTCTTCTTTGCATTGCAGTCAAATAGTTGACAAATCTATTGTGTTTTCAAGTTGACAGGTCATTGGATCAAGTAATGAGTTCATCCCAAGCAGCGGGCTGTTACAAGGCTACAAGTTGGTCAATTATCATTCAACCAGTAGTGGGTTCGATTATGGACGAAAAGTTCTAATTTCTTCCGAGGCGGATTTGAACCCATTGGGATGATTTGATCAAGTATGTTCTGGTCTGACAACCTTGGGGTCGTGAGTTTGAGTCCCGTCTGGGCCACTTGATATAGTCAAATGGAAGATGTGTCTTCAAGCTATGTCAATATAGTGGGTAGGAGCTTGCTTGCCATAGAAGAGAGAGAAGAATATAATTGTATCCACAAGCAAACTTGGGAAAAACACATTAGAAAACTCCACTAGCAGTAAAATGCGAAGAAATTAGAACTCCCAAAATTTCCGCCCATAGGTGGGATTCGAACCCACGACCTCCGGGTTGAGATGATAATTGACCAAGTATGTAGGCTGGGGGCTACAGAGACATCGGTTTGTCCGAGTAGCCTTTTAACAGCCAGCTGCTTGGGATGATTGTATCATTCTGGTCTCACAACCTTGGGGTCGTGAGTTTGAGTCCCGTCTGGGCCACTTGATATAGTCAAATGGAAGATGTGTCTTCAAGCTATGTCAATATAGTGGGTAGGAGCTTGCTTGCCATAGAAGAGAGAGAGAAGAATATAATTGTATCCACAAGCAAACTTGGGGAAAACACATTAGAAAACTCCACTAGCAGTAAAATGCGAAGAAATTAGAACTCCCAAAATTTCCGTCCATAGGTGGGATTCGAACCCACGACCTCCGGGTTGAGATGATAATTGACCAAGTATGTAGGCTGGGGGCTACAGAGACATCGGTTCATCCGAGTAGCCTTTTAACAGCCAGCTACTTGGGATGATGGTATCATTCTGGTCTCACAACCTTGGGGTCGTGAGTTCGAGTCCCCCCGTCTGGGCCACTTGATATAGTCAAATGGAAGATGTGTCTTCAAGCTATGTCAATATAGTGAGTAGGAGCTTGCTTGCCATAGAAAGAGAGAGAGAAGAATAATATTTTAATTGTATCCACAAGCAAACTTGGGGAAAAACACATTAGAAAACTTCCACTAGCAGTAAAACCAAGTAAAATTAGAACTCCCAAAATTTCCGTCCCATTAGGTGGGATTCAATATTGACCTCCGGGTTGAGATGATAATTGACCAAACAAATGTAGGCTGGGGGCTACAGACTTTTCGGTTCATCCGAGTAGCCTTTTAACAGCCAGCTACTTGGGATGAACCAAATATTCTGGTCTCACAACCTTGGGGTCGTGAGTTCGAGTCCCCCCGTCTGGGCCACTTGATATAGTCAAATGGAAGATGTGTCTTCAAGCTATGTCAATATAGTGAGTAGGAGCTTGCTTGCCATAGAAGAGAGAGAGGAGAATATATATTTTTAATACTTTTATCATTAACTACTTGAACTTTTGGATTTCATTTAAATTGTATGTGCACATATTTATTACGTTTTTGTAGTACCTTCATTCTGTGATGATCCTGATGTTGAACCAAGTAATAATCTTTTAAATTAAATTGCATGTTATATTTTGTTGAGTTCAATAATTGAGTTCATTGATATGATAAACAAAACAAATGCACATCTATTTTTCTTTTGAATATCAGACTTTTCCTTATATTTTGGTAGCCCCTTCATTGTCAGACACTTTTAATGTTGAACCAAATAATAATTTATTGAATTATGTAGCATGCTACGTTTTGACGTAGAGGATTCTTTCTCCAAGTCTTAGGGCTTATAGATATAGCCCCTGCTGACTTGGAGAATCTCCTCTCTGTCAACACTTACACCCAAGTTCATTTATTACAAAATATCTATGTGTGTTATTTTTTTTTTCAATTGAACTATTTTGCATCATTAAAAATTATTGTTACGTTATTTACACAAATAAATATATTTTTCTAAATTCTAAGCATCCTACCGTACTTTTTCATTATATTTTTTCATTATTATGTTTTTGTAGAACCTTCAGTCTCTGACCATCCGCTTGTTGGACCAAGTAATAATTTCTGTTGCATGTTATGTTTTGTTTAATTCAATCATTTCAGTTCATGGTAATGACAACCAACCAAATACATTTTTTTCAAATGAGACAGTTTTATTAATTTTTGCAGTACTTTCATTCTCAGATCATCCTCATTATGAACCAAGTAATAATTTGTTAACTTCCGTTACCTATTTTGTTTTCTTAAATTGAATTATTTCAGTACATTTGAAAGATGATACCACAAATAGTTTTTTTCTTTTAATATCTGACATTATTATCATTTCATTTTTTGTAGCACATTCACCCACAGACAATCCTCATGATGAA
The DNA here is from genome assembly GCA_019095985.1 of Streblospio benedicti. NCBI lineage: Eukaryota > Metazoa > Annelida > Polychaeta > Spionida > Spionidae > Streblospio > Streblospio benedicti. The sequence goes on from CM032662.1 coordinate 53,568,585, forward strand.
CCAAGTAATAATCTGTTGAATTATGTCTCGTATTATTTTTTGTTTAATTGAATCAATCAATTCATTGTTTATATTTTTTATTTACATTATTTTCTTTTCTCAGTTTTGGGAACAAAACTGGTTGTATTTTTTTTCTGTCAAACTACGAATAATATCATCAGCTAACTTACTCCAGTGCTACACTAAAGATTTTCTGACAGTTCCATTATATAATGTGCAAGTGCTTCCTTGATGGGAGCAGTTAAGGTCTCTTTACTAGGGCATTTCTTCTCAAATAACGTTTATTCATTTTTTTACAAACATTTTGCATACGATTTACCTTTATAGAGATTGTAGGCTTTTCTCCACTTTTGTGTATATTTTCCTTCATAAATTCTCTTAATATTTATGGTACAACACATCTTACAATTTTAACCTCCACACCCCGAAATGTCAATTGTTTTGTTTTTTGAACTTGAATGCTCAATTGTATCAATAAAATTATTGCCATAGAGAAATCTTTCTGCAAGTTTGTGGTTCTGTTGGCAGTGCCGCGTGGTCTAATGCACTTGGCTAAAGTGCTTGCTTAATAGGTGCCACAGTGGTTGTGATCCAGGGTTCGAATCCCGGAAGTGGTTATGTGATGTACATGTAACTCAATAGACTTTGAGAAAGAATCCTCTATGTAAATGCTGAGAACCAGCTTCATTAATTACAGCCTATCTATGTATATTATGTTTTCTTAAATTAAATTATTTCGCATCATTAAAAACTGTAATGTTATTTACACAAATAAATCTATATTGTTAAAATTCTAAACATCTTACTTTTTTGTTATGTTTTTATTGTTATATTTTTGTAGTACCTTCAGTCTCTGACCATCTTCTTGTGGGACAAAGTAATAGTTTCTGTTGCATGTTATGTTTCGTTTAATTCAATTATTTCCGTTCATGTCATAGAGATAACAAACCAAATACATTTAAAAAAAAATGATCAAAGCTTGATTATCAAACATGTTACCATATTTGAATGGTACGATATGCATTTATATCGTCATCCTAGCCCATTCATAAATACTACTTGGAGTGTGAGAAAAAAGTTTTATAACCTTTGCAAGTACCTTCATCCTCAGACAATCACCATTATTAACCAAGTATTAATTTGTCAACTACAGTTGCCTGTTATGTTTTATTGAATTGAATTACTTCAGTTCATTTGACAGATAATTACACAAAAAGTTTTTTTCTTTAATTAGTATCTAACATTAATATTATTTCATTTTTTGCAGTACCTTCATCCTCAGACAAACCTCATTTTAAATCAAGTAATCATCACTTGAATTATGTTGCATGTTATGTTTTGTTTAATTGAATCATTCAATTCATTGTTTCTATATTTTTATTACGTTATTTTCTTTTCTCAGTTTTGGGAACTGGTCAAATTTTGTTTTCTGCGGAGCTAGGAATAATATCATCAGCTAGCTTATTCCAGTGCTACACAAACGCTTTTCTGAAGATTCCATTATGTAATGCGCAAGTGCTTTCTTCCTGATGGGAGCAGTCAAGTTTGTTTTGCATTCTCTTTATTAGGGCATTTCTTCTCATAACATTTAATTATTTATTCTTTTTTTTTACAAATATTTTGATTACTATTTATTTTTATGGATTATAGGCGTTTATCTACTTTTGTATATATTTTTTCCTTCATGATTTCTATTAATACTTATGTGCAATATTTCTAATAATTTTAACCTTTACCCCCAAAATGTCAGTTGTTTTGTGTCGAACTTGAATGTTCAACTGTATCAATAAAATTATTGTCAATGAGGATTCTTTCTCCAAATTTATAGTTCTGTCAGGAGTTCCAAGTGGTCTAATGTGCTTGCCTAAAGTGCTTGGTGAATAGGTGCCACAGTGGTTGTGATCCAGGGTTCGAATCCGGGCAGTGGTTATGTGATATAACTCTATAGACTTTGAGAAAGAATCCTATATGTCAATACTTACACCTAAGTCCATTAATTGCAATATATCTATGAACAGAATTATTCTATTTCATTGTAGGAAACTACTATTACTTGAACGTTGGAAAACCAAGTCTTAAAGTTCCTTTGGAAGTGCTTATGGGACAAAATGAATATGTGAGTATATGATATTTTGTTCAATATGGAAACTATTTCATTGTGTATCTTTTCATTTTTATACATATTATTTTTCACAAGATTGTGCAGCAGCAAGGTCTTAATTTTCATCCCTCTCGGTTTCTACTTTTATTAAAATTCTCCAAAAATTACATTCTATTCTTTACAAAATCCTAACCTGACACCTATTTGATTTTTATCAAAACTTACCCCATGATACATGTCAGGATAAAGGGAAACAACATCCGAAAAAATTTCACCCTATAAACTGACTTTAATTACTATTTATTTTTCTGAGCACGTTAAAATGGCTTTTGCAAATCTGCTGTAATAGTATAAGATGTTAAGATGTTAGTTGTTCATAAACAGTGAATCACATTTTAAATGGTACCAACCAAATGCTAGAAGTATATTCCTATCCATGGATGGATTTACAAATAGATGGAAATATAGTTCATTGCTCATTGTTAATTTTGATATTTGTACTGATCTCAAGGGTCGAGAATTGGTGACAGGATCAGTTGAGGACGGCAACTTGTTCCGGCTGCATATAAACCAGTACAATTCGATCGAAACTATCACGTGCCTCTCAAAAACAGTAAGACAGTAAAATATTAAACTTTAATAGTTTAATGTCTTAAACTATTAAAAAGTAAGGCATTAAACTATTAAACTTAAACTATTAAACAGTAAGGCATTAAAATATAAGACTTTATTATGTATAAACTTCACTTATGATCTTAATGCATGTATCTTAATAGGTGTAAATGTTTTGATTTCAGCCTATTCGCACAAGCAACATAATTTGCCTGTACGGTCTCCATGAGCGCATGTTAAACAACCTCGTCTCGCGATTTGAGGAAGGATTAATCACAGACTTCCATGAGTATGACATTTACTTCTTTTATATAGCATGATTACAGGCAAATGGTTGTCGTAATCAAACAAATAGGCTATTGTTGTTTTAGTCCATTTTGTAACGTGTGCATTATCCCGAGGGCATTATCTAATTTGTTCCGGACTAATCCCTCAATTACCATATGGCAGGAGGGAACGGGGGATTTTCTAGGTTACAGAATAGTTAGCTCATTCACAATATACGTGTTATTGAACAATTTCAAGCTGTATTGATGTGCTTTAAGGCTTTACATCATGACTAGTAAAAACATTTTGATAGCGGTTATTGTGTCCCCTCTAAAATAATTACTTTCTTAATATGATATTATTATTGTTCTGAGAAAGTTATTAGTATAGAGCTAAAGCTTGAAGTATTTTGTCCTATTTACATATCTATGAATCTGAAACAATTTGGAAAATATATAAAAAGTATTTCTTTTTTAATTATTTGCTCTCATATATTATTGAAATGGCAATTTATATTATATTATTAGGAAATTATGTATAGCTTTTCAAATATGTTATTTCAGATACTTCAACGAGACATGGGCGTTGGCAATTTTCCACGACAGATTCCCTGACTTTAGAGATGAAGTGCGCGAGCTGCTGATCACCAGACCGGTACGTTATGGTCATCACTGTGGTGATTCATCATGTGAGGGAAAATGACCTCTGAAGAAAATAGATATTGATTCAAAGACTAAAATATATTCTTTATTTATTCTTTATTTTAGAATGCTGATGTTGAAGCTCTTGAAGAAAAAGTACGAAAACTTATTGAAGAAGATCTAGTGGTACGTATTTGGATACTTATTATATGCACATCTTTAATCATATCAAAACACCTAAGTCTCATGCATAAGAAACTCTTTTTCTCGAATCTGTAGAGATCCAAGTAAAATGCTCGAGATAGTCACTATACGAAATAACCAAGTAATATATATTCATAATTTAGTTGAAGGGAAATTAAACTAACCTTGAGATAACAGAAAATTCGAGATAAGCAATATCAATATAACAATGTTCCACTGTACTTCCTAACATTATGTGAATTTTCAAGTGCTTAACATTGTATCAATCTTTTAAATTCTTTTAATTTCAGCTAAGTAAAGATCAACGCAAATCTCTGCTGGTGGACTATGAACAGGGCGGCTTCAAGCGGGCGGTGGAAACGCGGCTGCTCAGCTTCCTCAGCTACAACTACTACCACATGTCCATGTACGCAAAACCAGGAATGGTTTGATGTGTATGAAGCGAAAAAGACTGATCTAAGATTTACAATGTTGGGTGCATATATTTAATGATAGGGATGCAATTTTAAAAGGGTTTTAGTGATCTAAGATTAACATTATTGGGTGAATATTTTGATGATAAGGATGCAATTTTAAAATGTCTCTAGTAAATATGAACGCTTTTTATTGGGTATTTGTTCCATTTATTATTGTTGTGGATCTCTGTGTTTTAAGATTTGGGGCATAAATTGCTGATATTGTTGGTAAAAATCTGTGATATCTACATTAAGATTATGATAAAATAAATTCACATTTGAAGTTTATGTATAAGTATCAAAAGTGTGATAATAAAATAGCTAAAAACGAATACCGTATTTGTTGAGCTTTAGTACTTTTTTTTAAAGTATTAACTCTGTATATAAAGCATCTGATACTTTTAGTATGTGTTTCTATGATTTTGATATTTCCAAATTGAAAAAGGAGACAATCCTGATATGTTCTGCTGGTTGGACAGAACAATGGTTGGAAAAAGTGTAAAGGAAACTCTTTGGAGGCCTATGATAGATTGCTACTTTTCTCTATGGTTTGCACAGTTCCTTACACAAGTGTCTCAGAATTGATTGAGCCTATTGAGCCAACCTGTTTGTGACCTGCCCACAGAGCACAAGTTAGAGTATAGATCATGATACATGCATCTAATGGTCATGTCAACCCACAAACAATGGCACTGCTGAGAGACTATAACAATTATTAGTCACCGACTTACTCAATATGATTTGAATTCCATCTAACGTGATATCAAATGGCACATAGCAAACTAAATACCGCATACAATCAATTTTCATTGTTTATTAATAAGATGTAATAAGAGGAACATATAATTAGTAGGAAAGACTGTTATTTACACAAATGCAACCTTATTTCATCCTTCGCAAATGTTAATTAACTGCAATAAGATGCATAATTATACAGCAATCATTCTACATAAGATAAGCCTAAGCTTATGCACGGAACTCATCATATTTATGATATACCAAGAATTACAGATAAATCTTTGTACCATAAAAGTTGCTGAGTATTATTAGTGTCATTTGCATGCTAAGTGAAACAATGAGCCCAAGTGATGTAAATCTAAGGAAATAAACGGACGGAGAGTACACACTATTTTGCTTAGTGAGATGACCATATTTGTGCAGCTCATTAGTGGCCATTACAGTGAGACTCCCGCGGGATTGATGGGCACCAGTGTAGGTGTGAGACTATTCAGTGAGCTCTATGAAATGAAAGGTAGGTATGGAATCACTCACTGAAGCAGGGCACTGTTGGTGGACAGAATTTAAAAAATCATTGTAAAATGATTGTTGGCGTGCTTAACAGAGGCGGATCTGAAACTGGAGTCAGAGAGCAGATGTCCTGACGATCATGCATGGAGTACACTGTGTTATATAGGACCATTGAATTTCATTCTAAACAAATCAGAATGCAGGATGTAATGGCATGTTACTGTAAGAGTGACTTGTGGGATGGG